>JASWHV010000599.1:0-26117 GCA_030760725.1 Neostapfia colusana | reverse complement strand
AATCAAACTTTACAAAAGTTAGGGCCGTTACAGTATGTGCATTAGGTGTAGGATGGATGAAAACCCAACTGCATAACCAGAATTTTTCCCCCAAGAGTGAGGGTAGTGTCTAGGGCCTCGAATAGACAGGCTATACTTAATGATTCATAGGGCTTCGATACAAGTCGAGTAGTTGGAATCTACTCTCGAGTTAGGCTTGGGACACACGGGATTGGGTCGAGTGATGTGAGATCACCATAGTAATGAAAATGAGACTTGGCAGGGGCTAGGGCGCAGCAAGAGGAAGTCTTGTGTGCGCAGCCCTGTCCGTGTCGATTGAGGACCGATCCGTGTGCGGCCCACACTGATCAAGTTTGAACGTACCAAAGGCATATCGGATATATGGGCCCCGATAAACCGATGTAACCTAAACCTCCGGGCATCGAGGCATAGCACACCGATTTATAGGTGTAGGTTGAGGGCAGCAAGGTGGAAGTCTGCTAACGGGCATAGAGAGATGCTCCGTGTAGAGAATCTCCTGTCCGTTTCGGTGCGACCGGATCGATGTTTGGGCTGTTGGGTGAAAGGTTGTCCCGTACGGAATCGAGTGAGCATGCTGTGCAGCTCCACGGGTGGGCGTACGTGACGTGCTCTTTGGGTGTCCCTGCAGGTGTATATCGAGTCGATTCGCCGTCCCTCACGGTGAAGAGTACCACATGGTCACTAAGTCGTGACGTAGGCTAATGTATGAAATGTGATGATTCAATATTTCTGTTATGATATATTTGTATTGCTACATGTGTGCCACCAAATATTGCTTACTAAATTTCAGATTCCCGAACTGTTAACTTGTTGCTAAAAGATGAATTAAGGATGAACTTGTAGGTGTGTCCATTTGCTGCAATGTTACTATCCTATGTTCATTGTACACCTCATGTAGAGTTTCAAGCCTAGGTGAGTCGGTTAAGTCCTGTTGAGCCCTCATGCTCACGGTTGCTGCTTAAGTGTTTTTCAGGTGAGGAGCCACTCACTGACTCGGGTTACGAGTCCACCGGCGAGGATTACCCTCCGTCGGGGACTACGGCTGAGTGGGAGCCGTACACGCCACGCTGAGCTGAGGAGTGCAGCTAGTGTGGGTTGCCCTAGGGCTGGGCAACCGACTTTTGCTAGATAGGCGGGCGTGAGTTGTATAAAAGAAACTTCCGCTGTGTAGTAAAGACAATAGTTTGTAACTGAAGATTGTACATGTTTGTACAGTTCGGTTGGTTTCTCATGTAATATGATGTGTCCTCATGACGTGTGCTGTCGGGTGTCGCATCGTGCGGCACCACCCTCTGCGATCCTGGATGAGCGGATCCCGGTCCGCCACAGCCTGGTATCAGAGCTGCTTTGGGGATAGCACAGTACTTAAGGACTGTATTACAAGAAGACTTAGGTTTACGGTGAGGATTCGGTAGTTGCCCAAGTAAGGACTATATTAGCATAGTTACTTAAAGTGGCAAAGACTAACCTATGTGTTACAATTCTGAATTTTTATTATGAAACGACGCACCTACGCTCTGGTAAGAATGGTAAGGAATGCAACCGAAAGCGGTTCAATTTCGGTTAGCTCCCCTGACGAGGAACGTGGTTCAGGGATAGGTCTCATAGCTTGGTGTGACACGTCAATATGGAACTCTAGGACTCTTCATGTTCCTGAGTTCATATGAAATGCTGATCCCTAGCGTGCATTAGGCAAGTAAGTGGAGACCCCATCGCGTGGTCAGTAACGTGAGAGTGTGTTCGTCTGAAAATAGCCCAGGAGGACATACGTAGTGCTTGCCATCGGCGTGCCCTGCAGGGCAGTAGGTGGTATCCGTTGGGTTGATAACATTCCCAACCGTGACGACCGTTCATGATCTACTCGGGTTCCCCGTCGTGTGGTGTTGAAACACGATCACGTACCTTGAGACGTGACTTAGCTCAAGGACGGCCCTATGACAATGATACGGGTGTTTGTATTTAATTTCAAATATGGAACTGCCTGAATTGAAACAACCTTTCAGTGCATCATTATTGTGTGGTCTTCTGCAGGTACTAACCACGTATGTATCCGTGTAGTAAACATGTGCGAGAGACCGTTTAGTGCCACACTTGAGACGTATGTGCCGGTATAATCCGGTTAGGATTTTCTTTTGTGAGGAACGTAGTACCGACATATCATAGGCATGTGCATTAAAGATAATGATAACAAGGAATTAAAAATCATTAAGTTTCAACATTTAGGATCCTGGTTGGGTAGAAGAATTTGATAGTTGAGCAGGGTAGTCACAGGGATTGAAAAACAGAGTGCTCTGTTTTGGGCAGCAAGTTTGCTGAACTTTGACAGGGCATAACTCACACATAATTTAGTCAATGGAAGTGTGGGATATAGTTCTGGGAAGGTGTTTAAGCACTCTACAACTTTGTTGTGGACTTCCAGAGCTGAATCACACCTTAAGATGGCTTAAATCCCAGAGGAATGTAAACTGTCCAGAACCAGGACAGATTCAAAACACTCTCTGGACTGTTCTGTTTTTCAAGTATAACTCCCAGTAGAAAAATCTAAAATTGTCATATGATACATCTTTAGAAATAGTAGAAGATGGGTTACATCTTTGTAATTCAAAGTATCTGAAATTTCAGCACAGAATTCAGTGGAAATCAGAATTGAAAACAGCAACTTCCCAAAGGAGGTGCTGTTGAAATATTTCCAGAAATTCTGCTGAATTTGAATTCCCATAACTTCTAAACCAGAGCTGATCTTAGGGCAAGTAAGTACTCGTTGGAAAGATACTGAAGTTAACTTTAACTTTGGTATTCAACTTGAATCATGAAAATGCCGGGAACCAGATCAAAATCTGGGATATGTAGAAACTGGTCATTCTGGCAGAGGAATGACAGTTGAACTCACTGGAGAGATTGTTGTACCTAGGGGGTTTAAGTACTTCCAATGGGGTAGAACATACTCATGAGATAATATCTTCAAATAGTGAAACAGTTTGGGTATACTTTTTACTCAAGTTTCTTTTACTAGAGACCATGTTTGTGTCGTATTGAAGGTAAAAGGGTAGTATACGTGATGACAAGGCGATAGTAATGTCTCGTAGTGACCAGACCTAGTTGTGATGAACTTACAAAGAGGAAGTCCATCAATTTGGATTTAAACTAGCTTGTATTTGGTCTGGTAATGGTGTAGCTTGTGCAAAGTTACTACATTATCTGTATACGAGATGTATCGCATGAATTTATTGTCATTATGTTTTTACGCCTATTTCATTTGACTGCATGAAATATGTTGTGGGACTGATGTTTATTGTCGTATGGTTGCAGATGGTTCGCACTAGGACCACGCACGAGGTTGGTGGCTCTAGCCAGCAGGGAGGCGATAACTTCCAGCCACCTGCCTACGACAGCACCCCGCAGCAGCAACCACCACCGCCGCCTCCGCTTACTCTAGCGGATGTGATAGCTGCATTGGTGGCTGGTCATGAGGAGCAGACCGACCTGCTCCGCACAATCGTGCAGAATACGTCCCAGGTGGGGGGGGCGTCAAGAGAGGGGGCCCCGTGAGCCCCGTGAGGTGTCGTACTCGGACTTCATGAGTATGCACCCTCCAGTGTTTACTGAAGCAGAAGAACCACTGGAGGCCGACAACTGGCTGCGGACCATCGAGTCCAAGTTTGGGCTGCTCCAATGCACCGAGCGGCAAAAGACTCTGTTCGCAGAGCAGCAGCTTCACGGTGCCGCTGGTGCGTGGTGGGCGAACTATGTCGCCTCACGTCCAGCTGGCCATGCCGTGGAGTGGGAAGAGTTCCGGGAGGCGTTCCACGCCTATCATATCCCTCCCGGGATAATGAAGAGGAAGTTCCAAGAATTTTTGGAACTGAAGCAGGGCGGGAGGAGTGCCCATGACTACTCCCGTGCCTTCAACCATCTGGCGCAATATGCATCAGACTACATCTCCACCGAGGAGAAGAAGCGGGAGCACTTCTTTCGGGGGTTACACCCCGAGATGAAGACACATCTCGTTCAGTGGAATCGCGGCACCATCAACGACCTCGTCAATGCAGTAATTATGCAAGAGGACGCTCAGCGGGAGTTGGCAGATGAGCAGCATAAGCGCAGCGCTCCACCCAGCTGTGGGGGTGGCACTCCCCAGAAGTACCGCATGGTATATCGGACACCATCCGGACAGCAGTGGCATCCACTGGCGCGACCTCAGCGGTTTGGGGGACGTTCTTTTCAGTCACCTCCGTTCTGACTGCCGATGCCACCACCGCGACCGCAACAACAGCAGCAGCAGATGGCACCCTGGGAATTTCCACCACCACAACGCGCCCCGGGTTTCCGTCCGCCGATCAGCGGAGGACCGCCCCGCTTCACTTGCTTCACGTGTGGCCAGGCGGGTCATTTCGCGAAGGACTGTCCCCAGGGACAGCAGAGCAGCGGGCAAGGCCAGTTCCAGGGCGGTGCTCGAGGCTGACCTCTGGTCAAGAGGATTGGTCAGCGGACTGGGGGCGTTCGCAACCTCGACAATGAGGACGCCCCAGAGGGATACAACGTGCTGGCGGGTACGTTCACTCTCAACAATCAAGCCATCATCATATTGTTCGATTCTGGTGCGACCCACAGTTTTATATGTGCATCCTATGTACCTAAGCATCAAATTCAAGTCTTCCCAACCGACTGCACCTATATGATCTGCTCACCGGGAGGGATGATTTCAGCAAATATGATGATCCCAAAGGCACCTTTTTGCTTAGGTGGGAAACTATATCCCACCACCTTGATAATCCTTACGGGGCAAAAGATTGATGTGATCTTAGGGATGTCATGGCTAAACTACCATGGCGCTGTCCTGAACACTTGGACCCGGACGGTTCATCTGAACTCTCCATTCCACCGTCCACACTCCATGGTGTTAGACAATCCAGTCCATGAAGTCTCAGAAATTAATAATGCTGATGCTCTCAAGTTAGAGGGCATCCCCGTAGTCCGGTAGTACCCCGACGTGTTCCCAGATGATCTTCCGGGTATGCCACCTGAGCGGGATGTCGAGTTCAAGATTGAGCTTGCACCCGGGACTACGCCCATATCACGGAGACCATACAAAATGGCTCCAAATGAGCTGGCTGAGTTCCTCGCCTTGGGGATGCTCGGCGCTGTTCGTGAAGAAGAAGGATGAAACCTTAAGGCTGTGTGTGGACTACCGGCCGCTCAACGCCGTCACCATCAAGAATAAGTACCCACTGCCCCGCATCGACATATTGTTTGATCAACTTGTGGGTACAAGTGTGTTCTCCAAGATGGACCTTCGCTCTGGATATCACCAGATAAAGATCCGGGCGGGGGATATCCCGAAGACGGCCTTCTCGACGAGATATGGATTATATGAATATCTCGTCATGTCCTTTGGTCTCACAAATGCTCCAGCCCATTTCATGTATCTCATGAACTCAGTGTTCATGCCGGAGCTGGACAAGTTCGTGGTAGTGTTCATCGACGATATCTTGATTTATTCCAAGACAGAAGCCGAACATGCCGAACACTTGCAGATCGTTCTTCAACGATTGCGAGACCACAAGCTCTACGCCAAGTTCAGTAAATGTGAGTTTTGTATCAGCCAAGTGCCATTCTTGGGACATATCATCTCAGCGGAAGGCATTGCGGTTGACCCAAGCAAAATAGAGCAAGTGCTGAAATGGAAAGCTCCCACTTCAGTTCACGAAGTCAGAAAGCTTCCTCGGGTTAGCGGGATACTATCGGAGATTCATTCCAAGCTTCTCCAAGCTCGCTAAACCGATGACAGAATTGCTGAAGAAGGGGATGAAATATGTTTGGAACACAGCATGTGAAGGAGCGTTCCAAGCATTGGTGAAGCATCTCACCACAGCCCCGGTCTTAGCTCAGCCAGATACAACAAAGCCCTTCGACGTGTATTGCGACGCGTCTGGTATTGGGCTCGGCTGCGTGTTGATGCAGGAAGGACGTGTAGTCACATATGGCTCACGCCAACTTCGGAACCATCAGCAGCATTATCCGACTCATGATCTTGAGCTTGCTGCCATGGTGTTGGCGCTAAAAATGTGGAGGCACTATCTCCTGGGGAATCTGGTGCATCTCTACACCGACCACAAGAGCTTGAAATATATTTTCACCCAGAAGGAGCTGAACATGAGGCAAAGGAGGTGGTTGGAGCTAATCAAAGATTATGAGATTGAGGTCCATTACCACCCCGACAAGGCGAATGTGGTTGCCGACGCGCTGAGTCGGAAATCACATGTCCATCACCTCACCATTACACCGGTGGATGAGGAAAAGCCGAGTTTATACTTTGTTCCTTATGGATCGCTGTACAACATTGCCCTCATCCCTACTATTAGGGAGGACATCATGGCAGCTCAGAAAGATGATAAAGGCATGGCACATCTCCGGAGACGGATAGACAAAGGAGAGATCAAATGTTTCCGGAAGGATGATGAGGGGAAGCTGTGGTTCAATGACCGCATAGTCGTACCCTGGGACATGGAACTGAGGAGAAAGATCCTCGATGAAGCTCACTTGTCTAAGTACTCCATTCATCCGGGCAGCAACAAAATGTACCAGGATTTGAAAAAGAAATTTTGGTGGACACGGATGAAGCAGGAGGTAGCGAAGTACGTATCCGAGTGCGATACGTGTAGACGAGTGAAAGCTGATCACATGAAGAAATCAGGGCTGTTGCAACCCCTGAAGATCCCGGCATGGAAATGGGAAGATGTGAGCATGGATTTCATTGTGGGATTACCCCTAACATCCAACAAGCATGATTCCATATGGGTAATCGTTGATCGGTTAAACAAGACGGCTCACTTCATTCCGGTGAATACACGTTACAATGCCGGCAAATATGCGGAGCTGTACATAGCAAAGATTCTATGCCTATACGGGGTACCCAAGACCATCGTCTCAGATCGAGGTGCATTATTTGTATCTCGCTTTTGGGAGCAGCTACACGCTGCATTGGGTACTAAGTTGATCAGGAGCTCCGCCTATCACCCTCAGACAGATGGGCAAACAGAGAGGGTGAACCAAGTATTAGAAGACATGTTGAGAGCATGTGCCATCCACCATGGTAGGAACTGGGATGATCACCTACCATTGGCGGAATTCTCGTACAACAACGGCTATGAAGCGAATATCAAGATGGCACCCTACGAAGCTCTCTACGGTCGCAAATGCCGCACACCATTAAATTAGTGTGAGTCCAGTGAAAGGGTCACATTCGGGGTTGATGTGGTGAACGACGCCGAAGAGCGCGTTCGGACGATTCAAGCCAACCTGAAGGCCGCTCAATCCCGGCAGAAGAGCTACGCTGATAAGAGGCGTAGACCGTTGCACTTTGATGTTGGTGAACACGTGTACCTCCGCGTGTCTCCGATGAAGGGCGTGAACCGGTTCGGTGTGAAGGGTAAGCTCGCTCCCCGTTTCATTGGACCCTACGCTATCACCGAGAAGTGCGGACCAGCGGCGTATCGATTGGATCTACCGGCGTCCCTTGCTGGTGTCCATGATGTTTTCCATGTTTCTCAACTGCAAAATGTTTAAAGCATACAGATGCTGTTCCTACTGAAGACATCGGCGAGCTGAAACCGGATTTAACATATGATGAGTATCCGGTGGAAATTCTTGATGAGAAAGGCCGAACCACGCGTAGTAGAACGTTGTGGTTCTACAAAATACTCTGAGCAACCACACTGCTGAAGAAGTAACGTGGGAGAGCGAGGAATTCCTTCGCTCAAATTACCCGGAGTTCATGGCATCTCAACCCGGGTAAGTCCCTGTTACATCGCTGTCTCTTCTTTTATAATCTCGGGACGAGATTCTTTTAAGGGGGGGGATGTAAAAGCCCAAGAAAATGGACTTGCAAAAACTTTTTATCACCTCACAACACCACAGTTTTGTTGTGGATAGATTGTGAAAAAGTGTGAAGAGCAAGTAAACTCCATCAAAAGAGTGGTTAGAGGGGAAAGCCTACACTTTCACAAAGTGGGAAGTTTACACATGACACATGACAGGGTGATTCAAAACTGTTGCATTCAAACTCATGGTTGCAGCATCTAAAAACAAGGATCAAAGTGCATAATTGGATTCTTCAGGTCCAAATTAGTGGGGAGGCAGAGTTTCAATAATTTTTGAAAAGATTTGCTACCCATTTTTCCAAAAAGGATCCAATTATGCCAAGGATTCAAATATACATTTGAATTTGAGGGAAACTTCTCCAATCATACAAATGTAGCTCAGTTTGAGACTTCAACATTTGAATTACTCATTTGCCAAAATTTTGGAGATCTTTGGAGGGATGGGAGAGCACTGACCAGTGGGGCCCACATGTCATGGGGTGGAATAGACTTAGCCCCCAAATCTTCTCTCTGTTTTCTCAGTCAACCGAGCGCAGCCAGCTGCCGCGCGCGCCACCGGCTGAGCGGCCACCTCCTGGTTCCCTTCACTCGCACTGGCAGCCAGGAAACAGCGCGCCCTCTCCTCTACGTGACCCCCTCCCCAAGCCACCGAGCCGTATGCGTGCTTCTTTGCAAAATAGCAAGCCCCGGCTCTGTTTGGTCACTGGCGCCGCTCCTCCGATTCTCCCCTGCACGCCGACGTCTGCTCGGCCTTTGCCCGAGCTCCCAACACAAAAAGGGAGCGCCTGTGTATGCTCTAGCTAACCACCTCACCACCTTGCGGCGTTAGCACTTCATTTGGCCACCAATCGACGATCGCCGCTGAGGACCGAGGCCCCGGCGGAAAGCCGAGGATTGCTCCCTGTGGACAGCACGCCACGGCCAGTTTCACCGCCGGACTTCTAGACGAAAAAGGTGCACCTTAGTCTCCAGATCGTGTAGCTGCAACCCGCCTAGCCATTGATAGACTGTGCACGGAGAATTCTTAAGAATCCAGCGAACTAATGCACCCGAGTAGGGGTCGGTCTACCCCGAAATTCTAGCTGCACCGTCCAACCCAGCTCGGGTGAGCCTACACACACCTTCCTCACTCCCTAGCGGCCCTCCTCGACCAAGAATCAAGGGATATGACCCAGAAATGGCCGGGTTCTGGTTGTTTTTCGGGCCGCCATAGAATAATGGCTCGGGTCACCGTGGAACTCTAGGTTGCCGACCTTTTCATGGGGTTTGGCGGCCATTTTCATCACCCTCGAGCTTCCGCGGTGCTCTCCGACCCTTTGCCGATCGTTTTGATGCGTTGTAACGCATTCCCGACCATGCCGGAACCCTAACCGCCGCTGTGACCGTCGGGAGCCCTGTTCCGGTGAGCTACGGCCGCTGGCGAACCCCGAGATGAGTTCGGCGTCATGAGTTAGGGCGGGGCGGCAAGTTTGGGATCGGGAGACGGCCGGGAAAGAGGTTACGGCGACGCTCGCCAGAGTGCGCCGCCGTGGACCCCCTGTTTGGCGCGAGGAAGGGGAAGACCTGCCGGGTAGGACCCACTGGCAGACATTTAAACAATTTGAAATTTCCAGTTTGTAGTTCAAACTTTGGAGGACCACAGCTTGGGGTAGGAGAGTCCAAAAATTATGAAACAAATTTTGTTGGATTCCTCTAACAGAGTACAATCCAAATATGAAACCCAATTAGTATGAAACCTATTAGTTAGTTCTGGAAAATTCTTTAAAGCTTTTTAGCCAAAGAATTTTAGAGGGAGTTTGGTTCATCCAAAAATCCCCAAATTTTGCCAGAATGTTCCTTAGGATCTTAGTGAACCGTTATAAAAGTTTCATACCATTTGGAGTTGATTTGGTCAGAGCAATTCAAATTTGAAGGCGCTGTGTTCATTTGAATACAGAAACATTTTCAGAGAATTTCCAAAACTTGAAAATTCAGTTCTGGGCAAATCTTAGCTCCAAAAATGCTAGGAAAATTCATGCAAACTCTATGAACTATAACTGAAATTGTAGTTCACTAAGTTGGGCATGAACAGGGGTATTGCCTCAGAATTAATTCTTCTTTGCTTATTTGCTAAGAGAATTATTCTGAGCAAACCACTCCAGGAAAGGTGCTAATGTTTGGTCCAGAGAGTTTTCTTGTGACAAGGAACTCACACAAAAATTCTCAGCTCCATTGGAGCTCTGGATCACCGTGTCCTGTTTAACCACTTGAGAGATTAATATGGAAAAAGGGGAAAACCACTTAGCACTTAACCATGTACTTAGATCCAAACCCAAACCACTAAACCCCAGTTCCATTTTAAATTTTTGAACAGAGTTCCAGTTGTTAGAAACTGGTGATTAGAACTAATAGCAGTAGTATTACAATAAACTTGTATGCATATTCATTAACATGTAGTATTTCAATAACGTGTAGTCGCTGAAGGCGAGGAAGCTCCGGAGGTTCTCGACTTCCTGCTTCCAGAGGAAGAACTGACTCCTGACCAGCAGAAACTAGGCAAGCCCCGGTTTGCATTAACCTTTTTATAAGTTTTAATTTGTTTACATGTGTCATGTGAAGTATGATTGTGCATTAGGTATAGGATGGATGGAACCCCACTTGCATGACCAGAATTTTTCCATAAGAGTGAGGGTAGTGTCTAAGATCTCGAGTAGACAGGCTATGCTTAATAATTTTATAGGACTTCGGTACAAGTCGAGTAGCTGGAATCTACTCGCGATATAGGTTGGGACACATGGGTTTGGTTCGATTGACGGGAGATCACTTTAGTAATGAAAATGAGAATATGCAGGGACTAGGGCGCAGCAAGAGGAAGTCTTGTGTGTGCAGCCCTGTCCGTGTCGATTGAGGACCGAGCCGTGTGCGGCCCTGCTGAACAAGTATTGAACGTACCGAAGGCATATCGGATATATGGGCCCCGATAAACCGATGTAGCCTAAACCTCCGGGCGTCGAGGCATAGCACACCGATTTATATGTGTAGGTTGAGGGCAGCCAGGTGGAAATCTGCCAACGGGCATAGAGAGATGCTCCGTGTGGTGAACATCCTGCTCGTTTCGGTGCGACCGGTTCGACGTTTGGGCTGTTGGGTGAAAGGTTGTCCCGTACGACATCGAGTGAGCGTGCTGTGCAGCTCCACGGGTGGGCGTACGTGACGTGCTCTTTGGGTTTTCCCTGCAGGTGTATATCGAGTCGATTTGCCGTCCCTCGCGATGACGAGTACCGCGTGTTCACTGCGTCGTAACGTAGACTAATGTATGAAATGTTATGATTCAATCTTGCTGTTATGATATAATTGTATTGCTACATGGGTGTCACCAAATATTGCTTACTAAATTTCAGAGTTCCGAACTGTTAACTTGTTGCTAAAAGATGAACTAAGGATGAACTTGTAGGCGTGTCCATTTGCTGCAATATTACTGCCCTATGTCATTGTACCCCTCATGTAGAGTTTCATGCTTAGGTGAGTCGGTTAAGCCTTGTTGATCCATCGTGCTCACGGTTGCTGCTTAAGTGTTTTTCAGGTGAGGAGCCACCCACGGACTCGGAGTACGAGTCCACCGGCGAGGATTACCCTCCGTCGGGGACCACGGCTGAGTGGGAGCCGTACACGTCGCGCTGAGCTGAGAAGTGCAGCCAGTGTTGGTTGCCCTAGGGCTGGGCAACCGACTTTTGCTAGATAGGCGGGCGTGAGTTGTACAGAGTAGACTTCCGCTGTGTAAAATAAATACTAGTTTGTAACTGAGGTTGTACTTTTTGTACAGTTCAGTTTGTTTTTCCCATGTAATATAATATGTCCTTATGACGTGTGCTGTCGGGTGTCGCATCGCGCGGCACCACCATCTGCGATCCTGGATGAGCGGACCAGGTCCACCGCAATGAACATCCTGGGCACACATATGCATTAGTTCTCAGTTCCATGGTTTTCCACAGAATTGAGGGCGTCACAACCTCTTTCCTATAGTGGATCCGCTTAGGCTTTCAGCGTCGGTACCGCAGGAGGTAACTCGCTCAAGAACATATCACTGCAGATATGTACCTTGAGGGAGCGTGCTGTTTGGGTCGATTGGACCGTGTCCAGTGCTGATGAACTTGGGAAAGGTAGCTGTGTGCAACATTGGATGAGGTTGCTGCCGGCAACAGGAAGATGGGTGTGTGTGTCGTGCAGTCCAGGCGTGTCTTGGTTCGAATCACCGTCGCTCGCGATTATATAGCATACTTTGACACTGAGTCTTGATGTAGTAAGAAGTGAATTAAATTACTTGAATTGATAAGACTTTTGCTATAACTTGTATTGCAACCATGTTTGGTTTAGAAATAGTGCCAATTAAGTTTGTTTCACCTTGTACAAGAAGCATCGTAGCGTTTCTTGTTTGATTGTGGAGTTGCGATGCTGATCGGTTCAAGGTTCTAAAATGAGGCTATAAATCTGAAAGTTGAGGATCAACTGTATGTGAGTCCTTTATGCAAATTTCAGCTATCATGTTTAATCCCTAGAGCATGTAGAGTTTCTTGTTTAGAGGAGAGAGATCAGTCTTGCTGAGCCTATGTGCTCACGCTTGCTATATGAGTTTTTTTTCAGGTTAACATCTACACTTATGAAGAGATTGTCCGGTGATACTCGGAACCATCCGAGTCGTTAACTCATGGAAACCCCTGCCGCTGCCGCATGTCTTCGTGTTGCTAGCGAGAAGAGTGTAAAATCCACAAAAGTGATAGCAAGAAAAATTCAGCTCATGTATACTTAGGCAAAATGAGGGGAATTAAAACTTTGAATCATAACGGTGTAAGTTCAAAGTGAGGATTCAAAGTTCCCAAAAACTTCCAAATATAGAGATATAAATGCACAACTTGGATTCATATTCCAAATATTCAGCCTTCCAAATTTCAGCTCATTTGGAGGAGTTTTAATATTTGTTTGGGATTAAAAGAGGAAGCCCTCTAATCTGAATTTCAAATTCAGTTTCAAATTCCAACTTCCTCAATTTGCAAATTTGGGTCCATAAACGTGTTCTCCACATTTGAATTAGCAGCCATGCCAAAAATCAGAAACTTTGGACTTTTTTTGCTATGTTTTTGGAACAAGGCAAAAAGGAAAATTCAAATTCCATTTTAAATTCAAATGACCAAACACAATTCAAACTTCACACCAGAATTCAAATCAGTTTGGATTCAAAAATTCAAACCTTAACTTTGGGGTGAAGTAAGGCATTCAAGTGTGAGTAGCTGGGGGGAATTTGGATTAAGAAAATAAAGTGGTGGGCCCAACAGTCAGCCTCACAAATTCACTTTTTCCCTCTCTCTGTTTTCCCTGGGTGATCACAGCGCGCCAGCTCCCGATTAAACCCGCCGGCCGACGTTTCCACCGATCTGCTTCACGCGCTGCTTCTGACGTTGGTTCCACGCGCGCGGGCGTCCAAAGCGGCAGCCGAGTGCCGGTTCCCTCTTCTCCACGTTACACCGCAGCTTCTCCACGCTCTGCTCGCACGCTCACGGACACAAACCCCCCAGCAGAAGAACCTTTCGGCTCATCGATGTCCGGCTAGCTCGGCGTGCCTCTTGCATGACTGAGCCACGGGAACGTTGCGCCAGGTTCCTCTCCTGCTCTCCGAAGCCTCAAGTAGACGCCAGCACCGGTGGTTGGCTCCTACGAACTGGAATTTCCTTCGGAGCCCCGGTGTTGATTACCTGTGCGGCGCACTGTCGCCCGACGGATTTACGTCCTCTTCCGATCAAACAAAAGGTCCCTGAGGTGCGTGAGGAACCCTTCTTCTTTCCCTCTAACTAGTTCCTGCCTTCTTAGCTCCGGCACCGAGTATTTTGAAGATTGGCGCCGGTGGTTCTTTAGAAACCCGAGGACTCTTCAGGGAAATTGGTCATGCCGGGTAGCTCCACGCTAGATGAGCTTAGAGTATCTCCAGCACACGCTTGCACATCTCTCCGATGTCCTAGCAGCTCAAATGACCAAGTAGAGATACTGGGCACCGAGTTTTTGTCGCCGCCGTCGTTTTGTTGGCTTGGGTCGCCGGTGAGGTCCCCTCTCCGGTGGTTTTCATGGAGAGCGGGCTATGGTTCGACGTTGTCCATGTGACACTGGTGCTTTTAGAGCAAACCCTAGCCCAAAAGGCCCATTGTCGAGTGAGAACAAGGTCGCCGAAGTGAGGTTCGACATGGTCGCTGGTGCGAGCACCGTTCCGGCCGTTGTCATCCGCTCCCGACCCCACCATCGTGTTCAGCATGGTGTAGAACTCACTCGCGGCGAGTTTGGGGAAGTTCGGACCACAGGAACCCCGTCCCGGCGAGCCTCGCCGGCGTGCGCCGCCGCGGGAGGCGCGGGCAGCGCGAGGAAGAAGAAGGGGGACCAGGTCCCACCAATCAGCCTCTGTATACGCGCCGGGATCGGTCTATGGCACCGGATCCGGTGCGGCTGCGCGGGAAATAACCCCGTGGCCTCGGTGTTGCTGTCATCTGAGTGGATACCGCCACGGGTGGGGCCCACTGTCGGGATTTAAACATTTCCAGATTTTCCTAATTCAGTTCAAACTTTGGAGACCCATAACTTTGTGTAGAAAACTCCAAAAAGGGTGAGACCAACTTTGTTGGAATCCTCATAAGGAGTAATTCACAGAGAAACAAATTTCTTGCTATGAAAATGCCCATGAACTTCTGTAGATTTGTTTTATTAAATCATTTAGAGATTTATTCCAGGAGCAATTCTTTATGAAACATTCCCAAATTTGGGCAGCAAATCCTTTTCATAGGAACTGATCCCCAGTAAAAATTTGGGCTTCATTGGAGTACATTTGATAGGCTAAATTGCCTTCTAAAGTTCAACCTTTATTTGGAAATTCAAATTTAAACAGAAACTTTTTCAGAACTCCTGTCCAACTTCAAAAATTCATATCTCTCTGTTGGTAGCTCCAAAAATGGTGAAACAAATTTTTTTAGAACCATGGATACTTACCCTAATCAGATATTCCACTTTTAGCTATTTCAAAGCTCCTGATTTGGGCTCAAAATTCAGAGAAGCCTTGTGCTTGTGGGAATTTCGGAGACCACAATGTGCAATGAGATTTCTCTAAATTTCGCTCAGATCATCCTTAGAGGATCTAGTATCCACTGTAAAAATTCCAAATCCAATTAAGGAAAATAAATAGCAGTAGCTATGAATAGAAGTGGATTCTTATATTTCATAGCACTTATACATATATTTTGCTACATCTCATAAAGTGACCGAAGTTGAGGATGCACCGGAGCCCTTGGACATCCTGCCACCTGAAGCTAACTTCTCCTCTGAGTCGCAACCAGGCAAGCCCTGGTTTGCATTTAAGTACTTTTGCAAATTCTTTATTTATATCACTTATGTCTAGGGTGAATGCTTGCATTAGAGTTAGGGTGATTGAAACCCCACTTGCATAACCTTTTAAATCCTATGAAGGGTTGGGTAGATTACAGACACGACGAGTAGACGAGGCCCTGCTAATATGCTTAGGATCTCGGTAGAAGTCGAGTAGTTGGAATCTACTCGCGAGGTAAGGTTTTATCACACGGTTTGGTCAGAATAGAAAATGGCTTAAGAGTGGAGAAAATGAGACCCAGCAGGGGGGATAAGAAGCAGTGAGCGGAGGTCTCACGTGCATAGCCCTGTTGGTGTCGATTGAGGACCGAGTGGTGTGCGGGCCTGATGAACAAGTACCGAACAGTACCAGATGACATACTGACATAAGCAGGAAACTGATGTAATTGGTTAACCTAGGTGCCGAGGCTTACCCAACCATAAATAGGAGGGGGTTGAGGGTAGCAAGGTGTAAATCTTCCGGTGGACACAGTCACGCTCCACGCGGGGACCTCCTACCCCGTACGGATGGACCTGTTCGGTATTTGGGTTGCCTTTGAAAGGTTGTCGCATACAACAGAGTAGGAAGGGTTGTGGAATCACGCTTCTGAAAGTGGGTGTATGTGACGTGTTGTCCGGGTGTCTCCTGATTGCAATCACCGTCCGTCGGTGTTATTTGAGTACCGCTTGTTCACTGTTCTGTGACGTAGTAAGAAGAAGAGCAATAAGCCAGATGAATGATAATATGCTGTGTGGAATTATTAATGTTTTGGAAACCATGTTTACTGTAGATGTAGAGCTAATTAAGTTTATCTTCCACTTTGGGCATCACCACATAAGGGGAAAGCGTTTCTTGTTTGATTGTGGACTTCCGATGTAGGGGCTGCCTAAGGCTTATTAATCTGTTGCTATAAAACTGAAAGTAAGGATCAACATGTAGGCGTGTCTTTATTGCAAAGTCCTTTCCCTATCATACACATCCTTGCATGTAGAGTTCCATGCCTAGGGTTGTCGGTTAAGACTTGCTGAGCTATCGTTCTCACGGTTACAATATTTGAGCTGTGTGCAGGTGAGAGTTATGAGAAATGTTCCGAGGATGAGGTGATGCCCCCGTCGGGGTACATGGCCGAGCTGGAGCCCTGCACGCCGCCGTGATCTCCGTTTCCATGCTGCGAGTGTGTAGCGTCCCCGGGCTAGACGGCTGCACTTTTTCGTACATAGGATTAGAGAGTAGTTATGTATAATACTTCCGCTGTATAATTAAGTTTTGTAAAAGACTTCCGCTGTTTTATATCAAATAAAAGTGTGTATGTTGTTCTTAATTCTTTTCGTGTGTGCTATTGGGTGCCGCATCGCATGACACCACCCTATGCAATCCTGGAGTGGGTGAACCACGGGGTGGTCCCCACAGGCGTGGTATCAGAGCCGCATTGGGAATAGCACGCTCGAAAGATCCTACTTTTGAAATCTTAGAAGTAGTTGAGTGAGGATTAGTCACTATGCCCACATAAGGTGTATGATAGTAGTAGTTACTATGGTGGAAATGCTAACATATGTGTTATACATTCTGTAACGACGCTCCGACGTCAGGTAAGAGGTAAGGTATGCCACCGCAGGCAGATCAATTGCGGTAACTCGCCATATTAGTAATAGTATGGAATGATATACCATGGCTTGGCACGGTAGTTAATATGAGTCTCTGAACCTCTCAATGGTTCTGAGAGCATATGTAAACGCTGATCTCCAGCGTGCTTTAGGCAAAAGTGAGAATCCCCCATCGTGTGGTAAGCAACACGATAGTATGCAACTCTTGAACGTTCAATGTTCAAAGGGCCATACGCAGCGCTCGCCATCGGCGTGCCTCAAAGGTCATGAGGCAGTAGGTGCTATCCGTTGGGTTGATAAAATTCCCAACCATGACGACCCGTTCGCGCTCTACTCGGGTTCTCCATCGTGTGGTGTGAAAACACTACCATGTACCTTGAGACGTGGCTTGACTCAAGGACGATCCGTATGGCAATGATACGGACTGTATGTTTTTACTATGATATGGAACTGCCTGAAATGTCAAAAACCTTTGTGTGAACCATTATTGTGTGTTCTTATGTAGGTACATTAACCACGTTAGTGCATGACGTTTAGAAACCATTTGTGAGTGACGTTCTTAGTTCCACCAATTGACACGTATATGCCGGAATACCGGCTTAGGAATTTTCTTTGGTGAGAAAACATAGTACCGAGACTGCATAAAAGGATATTTTTCAAATAAAAGAGTTAAAATGAAGTTTAGGATTCCATTTAGGGGTTATTGAACTTGCATATGGAACTAAGAGTCAATTGGATGTATAGATTCAATCTCAAAAACTTAGGAACAACCTCCCCTGTTTTTGGCACAAACTTTGCTAAACTTAAACAGGGCATAACATAGGATTGGTTGAACCAATGGAGGTGTAGGATACCATTCTGGAAAAGTTTTGAAGTCTTCTACAACTTTTCTGTAGAGCTCCAGAACATAATCTCCCTCCAAATTGATGAAAATCTCAGATGAGTAGGTGCTGTCAAGAAACAAGGCAAACCAAAATGCTCTCTGGAATTTTCTGTATTTCGACCACAAATTTCTGTAGAACAATTTCTAAGAGTCAAGTAAGACATCGTTGGAAAGTATTGGACATGTTCTACAACTTTGTAGTTCAGTGTGGTCCTAAATTAAAGACAGAATAGGATGGAATTTTGTGAAAAAAAACCACTTGTAATGGAGGTGCTGTCAAAATTCCTAAGAAATATCTGTCAACTTGTAGAGGTCATAACACATAAATTATGAAGGCCACAGAGTCAAATAAATGCAATATGGATTCCTTGTTGAGTCTACTACAACTTTGTTGTTGAACTCTAGTCCAGAATTTGCCTCCAAGGTGGCCAAAACTGTTAAATTCTTCCAACTGGTCTGCTGGACCAGAAACTGGACAGAACAACATGTTGAAGGTTTTCAACCAAAATATTTAATTTCACCTTTTGATCTCCAGCGGCTGTTGTGAAACAGCAAGTGGAGTCAAAAAGTTTATGCATTGGATGTATCACTTCGAGCTAGTGCATGTTTCGGTCCAGTACAATAGCGAGGAATTACACATGCTAACACACTTAACATCCCGTAGCAACCCACGATGGTCAAAATGAACTTTTAATCCATAAAGTTCAATGCTTTGGAACTCGATCATGTGACACGGTCAAGGGATCTATATGTTGTATAAAGTTTATACTTTATCCATATGTGTGATTGTTATGCGTATTATTTATTCCATTCTTGCAACTATTGTATAGACTGGATGAAATAAACCAACATGTGCTGATCGTTTGAATGGTGTGAATGCATAATGGTGCGTACACGGTCCACACAAGAGGAGAGACAGCAACCCATGACGCAACACCAAGAGGAGGGACAGGTTCGTTGTGATGAGTCTCCACCTCCGGAGCAAACCATGACGCAACAGCAACCACCTCCTCCACCGCCAGAACTTCCAAGAAACCTTGTGGAGGTTATCGCCGCAGCTCGGCTCGCGCGACGAGCAAACCGAGTTGCTGTGGATGCTAGTTCAGCAGAATGCGTCCCATCCAGGAGGATGCCAAGACAATGGGCAACGCCAGCCCCAACAAAGTTCTTATTCAGAATTCCTGGCGACCCATCCACCGGTCTTCACGTAGGCCGAAGACTCTACGGTCTTGTCGAGCCAGGATCACGCTGAGGGGTGCTGCGTTGCACAGCACCGAATAACACACATCAAAGGTACAAAGCGGAAGCAAAGTTTTATTACATAAACCAGTGTATGAACATTTTAACAACAAAATATGTCCAGTCTACACTCACGGACATAGACTACGCATCGAGTTCACGTTCAGCCCGTGAACGTGTCCCCGCTAGCACGCACACACACTAACACGGCGACATGCACGACTCCCACTCGACGGGGTTCCCCTCCGGGGTTCCGTCTCCTACTCGGAAGTCCCTTCCTCATAGAACCCTGCAAAAGCTTCAAACACAAGCAGTGAGCACGAAGGCTCAGCAAGACTGACCTGTCTCTCCTATACATGAAACTTCTACATGGATGACTTTAGGTTACATGGGGTAAAATAAGTTGCAACGGACTCGACTAATTAGTGGAACCTTACTTTCAAGTTTTAGCAGCAGGTTGTGGAGAACCTTATGCTAAGGCACATGAGAGGGCCGCAATCAAACAAGAAACACATTTCTCTCATGTACTTTGC
The DNA here is from genome assembly GCA_030760725.1 of Neostapfia colusana. Lineage (NCBI taxonomy): Eukaryota > Viridiplantae > Streptophyta > Magnoliopsida > Poales > Poaceae > Neostapfia > Neostapfia colusana. The sequence continues at coordinate 6,582 of JASWHV010000599.1, read as the reverse complement.
CCAAAGTAGAAAAGAACTTTAATTAGCTCTAAAACTACAACAAGACATTAACAAGCAAGGTATGTCTTTCAAATCAGCAAACTTTTATCATGTATCTAGCCTGTTCTTTCTACGTCACGGTACAGTGAACAAGTGGTACTCCTGACCGCAAGGGATGGCGATTATAATCGATTTACACCTGCAGGGTTACCCAAATAACCCGTCACGTACGCCTGTACTCGATGTTTCCTAAAACAACCATCACGCACATCGTACGCAACCACGTTTCACCCGTTAGCGAAATGTTGAACCGGTCTAATCATCCCGAGCAAGAGGTCTCTGCGCGTGCATCCACAGTGCCTCCAGCCGATTTACACCTCGAGCTCTCAACCTACCCTCTGAACGACCAGCTATGCCTCAACACCCAGCTACCCGAGTTACATTGGTTTCCCGGTTCCCATATAGCTGGTAGGTCTTCGGTACTGTTCTAGCTTGTTCAACAGGCCCGCACACGGCTCGGTCCACAATCGACACAAGCGGAGCTATAGCACCCAGGCCCCAAAGTCCTGCTGCCCTCACTCTCCGCTCGGTCTCATTTTTCTTGCCATGTGTTTCATTTGCTATCTCTACCCGAGTCGAGTGCCTCTAGCCTATCCTCGCGAGTAGTTCCAACTACTCGACTTGTACCGAATCCTACTCTATCTTAGCATTGCAGTGGCTAACGAGATTTTCAATCTTAATCCCAGCCCAAGGTTTTCTTGGCTATGCATTTGGGTTTCAAACAAGATTCTAATACAAAAAGTAATGGTGCTCAAAGTAAATTCTCAAAACAGTACCGGAGCTTGCCTTGCTGCTCTTGGTCGTAGGCTAGCTGCTCTTCCGGAGTGACGAAGTCTAAGACTTCAGGCTCCTCCTCAACCTTAGCGACTACATGAGGTAACAAGTATATGTATCGATTTAAATGCATTTGAATTGAATATTAACTTGTGAAGACTATAAATCCCACTAGACAGACCCAAAGACTCTAAAACTTTTACTGGGGTTTGGTTACAACCTAAACAGAGACTTGACCAAGTTTTATTTGCAGCAAAGCTCATTTGGGCTCTTCACAAATAATTATGTACTCGACCTTAATTGGAGCTCTTAGGAGGTTCTAGGGATATTCATGGAGCAAGCCATGACTTCTGAAAATTAGATTTTCAGAGGGTTATAATGGAGTTGGTTTCACTTAATTTGAAGGTTCCTAACTAAAGATATGAGCTAAACAATTTCAGAGAAATTCTGAAAATGTTTCTGGACATTTTCTATTTTCTCTTGAACAGTTTTAGTAATCACACCATTAGGTGGATCAAATAGATCAAATGGTTCTCAAATTTTTATGGTATCTCAGGGATATTTTGGTGAACATTCCAGAAAAAATTCAGAATTTTCCTCCAAAGGGTTCTCCAATTAAAATTCTAAATAGTTTAAATTTTAGAGATTTAATTCTGGAGAAATAAGGATTTTCATGAAGTGAAACTTAATTTGCTGGAAAGTACTCAGAGAGCTGAATCCAACAAAATTTGGTTCACTTGATTTGGAGTTTCCTAGCCAAGGTTATGAGGATTTGAAGTTTGAACAAAATCTGAAAATCGGGAAAAGTTCAAACTGCTGCGAGTGGGACCCGGGGTTACGTGTCAGCTCCTCATCGGATGATACACGCGTACTGAGTCCTCTGCGTGCAGCCGCACATGATCTGTGCCACAGCAGATCCCAGTTTTAAATTTCCACCGCTGACAGCCGGAATCCACCGGGCTTCTTCTTCCTCCGGCTGCCTTTCGTGCGCCCGCACGCTGAGCTCGCCGGAGCTAACTGCGGCTCGCCGGTTCGCCGTTTCCGGCCACCGATCGAGCTCAAGTTCGCCGCCAGGGGGTTTGAAACATCAAGGAACACGGTGGTGGGGTTACCTAGGGCTGCCGGTGACCGAAAGATGGCCGGCGCCGTGTGGCGGCTTCGGTTGGGCTTCGGCAGTGTCGGCCGGGGTTCTCAGCTCATCAAAAGCTCGACCGACTAGCTCTACAGCACCAGGGCATGACCAGGAATCTTGGTGCAACCTCAAACTAGCTCGGGAGTGGCCGCAACTACGGTCTCACGTGCGACCGAATGAATCCGCGAAGAACACCCTCGGAAAAGCTTGGATTATGTCGCACCGAGAGGTTTTCATGCAACGGATGCAAAAGGGATTTTGATCGCCAGCTAGTATAGCTGCTACATGCAAGATTTGAGGACCTATATAGAATCAAAGAGTGAGAATTTGCAGAAACTGTACCGGCTGCTCGGGTTGAACTCGCCGGAGCCAAATCTTCAAATTTGTCGTTGATGCTGCTCGGTCTGCTCCAAGACTTGGAGGAGAGTAGCACCACCGTAGCACGCTCACGTAGCTGTGATTGCTCAGCTGTGAAAACCCCTGTGGAGGGCTGTCCACGAGCGCCCGATCGTCGGCCGATGTTAGGTTGCGGCGGAGTGAACTGTGGAGGGCAAGGGAGGCCGAAGCTCACTCGTTTCCGGGTCGGGGACATGAGCAGCGAGTGCACCATGCCGTTTTGCAGCTCAGGGGGAGATGGCACGGTCGATTCGGCCGGTTTCCCGATCGAGCCGAGGTAGCGGAGGAAGGAGAGCACCGCTCGGTGTTTGCACGCGAGGAGGCGAAGGCAACCGGGGTTTGCTTCGGCAGAGGGCATGGAGAACGTTAAGAAGGGGATCAGAACTGACCTGGCGCTCGCGCCTGGGAGCAAGCAGCTGGTGGCGCGGTGGTTCCCCTTGGTGACACACGAGCAGCACTCGGTGGCCTCGAACAGAGGCAAAGTCCTTTGCTTCAGGTGCAAGTGTTGAACTGCCACTCTATGACATGTGGGTCCCACCCCCTTTTAACCTCTGAAATTAACTATTCTTCACTGCTCTAAACAGTAGAGACCAAATTAACCCCGGGCATTTGAATTATCTACCCCTGGGCCATTTGAATGGGATAGAATTCAAATTGATTTGTGTTTGACTAAATTTCAGCATATATGCAGTTTGAAATCCAAATAAAGTTTGAATTTGCTAAACTTAGTTCACGTCAAGATCAACTCCAAATGTTGTGAAAATTGGTGTGTGAGTTCACAAAAATGTGCTGAGTAAGAATATGTCTCCCACTTTTGAATTCATGGGATGAAAACAGTTTGAATTTGAATTTAGTTCAAACCACCCTCTTTATAGCTATACCCAAAAGGACTTCAAAAAGGTTTTGAATTTGGGTAAAACTTGGCATGGACATTCCTAGCAAGATGTAGGAGTTTTTCATATGCCGAGCCCCTATATGATGCATGTGGGAAATATCACTTTTGCATTTTGTGAGTTTATTCTCTAATGAGCATGTTGATGGTGGTTACTTGCACTTCAAATGTGTTCATCAAGTTCATTCAAATGAAGTGTGTGTGTGGTGATGGACACTTTGAATATGTGCCAAAAACTTAGGCCCTTACACTTTGGAGGCGGACAGCTTTATCTGCACTCTGGAGGGGAAGTTCAGGCTGCTACAGTGCACTGAACATCAGAAGGCGCTGTACGCAGCGCAACAGCTTCAAGGCGAAGCCAGTACATGGTGGGCGAACTACATCGCCTCATTACTGGCTGGCCATGCCGTCACATGGGCGGAGTTACGGGAGGCGTTCCGCGCCTACCATATACCTCCCGGGGTTATGGAAAGGAAGCTCCAGGAGTTCCTTGCGCTGAGACAAGGCGAGAGGAGTGCTCATGAGTACTCCAGGTCATTCAACCGGCTGGTGCAGTATGCGCCAGGATTTGTGAGAACAGAGGAAGATAAGCGGAACACATTCTTCCGGGGCCTGAATTCCAAGATGAAGGTCCATCTCGCCCAAAGCAATTGCGGCACATTCAGTTGCTCAGCGCGAGCGCGGTTCTGATAAGAGGAAACACAGCGCGCTGACGAGCAGCAGTGGTGGGACGCCACAAAAATACCGTGTGGTGTATCGCTCACCATCCGGTCAGAGATGGCAGCCACCGGCGCGACCGCCTCAGTTCTGTGGTCGACAATATAATGCGCCGGTCTTCCGACCGACGTATCCACCACAGCAACAGCAGCAGCAAAGGATACCGCATGCACCTCAGTTTCAACAGCGTGCACCGGGATTCCGTCCCCAAGTCGGAGGGACCCCGACACATTACACGTGCTTCACGTGTGGCCGTGTCGGGCATATTTCAAGGGACTGCCCCGAGCCACGACAGGGCAGGGGTGCACCACCGTATCAGTGTTCTAATCAGCCCAAGAAACCAGCACCAATGTGAGGCCCGGTGATCGCAGTGGGTGGTGCCGTGCGATGCGGCACCCAACAGCATGCACGAAAAGAGTCTTAAGAACATACGGAACCATTTTGTTTCTCAAGATAAATTCTTTTACAACATATTGTACATACGCAGCGGAAATTAAAACTAGCTGGACAAACTACTCACTCTCGACCCTAACTACGCCGAAGAGAAGTCGTTCAGCCTGTGAACGATTCATACTAGCTTCACCAAAGAAAGGCAGCGGCTAGGTTTCCGATGAGTTGAACAAACTGTGAGGTTCGTGGTCTCACCGAACAACCCTCTTCATTGCAGGCATCCTGCTCCCTGCAAAACAACTCAGAAGCAACCGTGAGCACTAATGCTCAGCAAGACTTAACCGTCAATCCTAAACATGTAACTCTACATGCAATGGTAGTACGACAATAGGAACATGTATTTGCGAAAATGAAGCTTGACTAAACTTGATCCTTATATTCAGATTCTTATAGCCTTCATTTTAGTGGTCCTCACGCCTCACAACACCGAAAGTCCACAATCAAACAAGAAACGCCTACCCCGATGTTGCTAGCCTAAGGTAGAACAGAAATTTAGTTGGCTCTATATATAATTCAATCGGTTCCAATACAATGATTAATCCAGAAACAGCAAGTTAAGAGACTTAGTTCCTCTTCTTACTACGTCACGGCGCAGTGGGCAAGTATGCTCAATCCTCTTCCACGAGTGACGGTGATTCGAACAATAACAACCCAGAATACACAACACATACACCCGCCTCGAAAGATTCTCCCAAGAGCTCTTTCTTACGTTGTAAGCAACCTTTCACATGACACCCCGAACCAGAAAAACGTTTCGTGCCGAGCAGGATGGTCCTCCACGCGGACACGTCGAAGTTTCCCGCTAAAGGATTTACACCTCCCGCCTTCTCAACGTCATTCCCACGTGAAGGATGAGTTTCTATATCACGGTCCATTGAGTTACATCGGTTTCATGGGTCCCATACCCCACTATATATCCGGTACAGCTCAATCTTGTCCAGCAGGCCGCATACATACGGTCCTTAACCGACACGGACGGTGCTACAACCAACCTCCACATTTGCCTTACCATCCCGGTCCAGGCCAAATGTGGTCTCAAGCATTGTCACACCCATCGCAGGTCGAGACCAACCTTGAGCGCTCCATCCTACAGGAACATCCCCCTCCCCATCTCATTTTCATGAGGGTGCTCTTATCATTAACCTCTCGCGATTAACTCCATTACTCGAACTTTCTCGCGAGTAGCTTTTTACTACTCGACTTCTACCGAGCTATCTACAACATTAGCCTAGCATCTACGACGAGGCAAAGCCTGCACTAAACCTTCTACTAAGGGACGTAATAGCCTTGCAAGTGGGTTTCAAACAACGTAGACATAATGCACAATATCAACTCTAATACACATGAGGTGAAGTAAAGCAAAATTTAATACGGTAACAATATGCAAACCGGGCCTTGCCTTGCTCAACGGTTTGGTTAGAAGCTAGGAGTTATTCTCAATCCGAAGAATCCGCCAAACTCGTCACAAGATGGAGATCCTCGCTGCGGAGTCGAGTCCTCGTCGAACGTCGACGTCACGTGCTATTAAGATGATTTATGCACATGTATTCAAAAGTAATTTAGAAAATGATTCAAAACTGTTGTACAATTTAACTCACACCAAAAAGGGACAAACAACAGAAAGGTTTCCTTGTTTGGATCTACAACCTAAGAGATGATGAAAGCTAGGGTGAAAAGAGATACTAGTAATCACCATGTGATTAAGTCCATTATATGAACACTTAGACCTAAAAGATGGCAGCTCAAGTTCCAGAGGTTCAATGAAGCTGAGAATTTAACCACAACATCTATGGAAGGTATTTAGGCAGTGTGCAAAAATTGAGCTCATGAAATGGGTTCACGTGAGCACAACAAAATCTTATGTGGTTTTCACTAACCTGCCTTTGCCCCCTAGATATTAAGCTTTCCTATGCTGCAAAGTAGACTTTTTGTGAAGTACAAAATGTCCTGAGTCCATAGGAATTTCTTTTACCATTTTTTTAGTTTCCTACATGGAGCTATGAATTTTACAAAGATTGGGGAAAAGCTGAAAATGTCTCTCTTCATTTTTCCCATCTTTCAGAGACATAAGGAATGAACACATCATTTGACCAAGTAAATGAGGTCCAATGCCTCTGAACATTTTACTGGAGTTCAAGGAATTCTGGAAGAATGTCCTGTCCAAAATTTGGAATTTTATAAT
>JASWHV010000598.1:0-26278 GCA_030760725.1 Neostapfia colusana | reverse complement strand
ACCTAATGCACATACATACTACATATGACACATGTAAACAAAGGAAAAACTTATAAAAAGGTTAATGCAAACCGGGGCTTGCCTTGTTGCTGTTGGTCAGGGGTTAAGTATTCGTCCGGAAGAAGGAAGTCCAGCACTTCCGGAGTCTCTTCTTCAACGGCTACACGTTAATGAAATACTACATGTTAATTTAGATGCAAATGTGAGTTCTAGGGTAAGACTTCTACTATTAGTTCTAATAAACAGCCTCTAACACCTGGAACTTTGTTTAAGAATTTAAATATGAACTGGTGTTGGTGGTTTGGCTTGGACTTAATCACATGGTTAAATGCTAAGTGGTTTTCCCCCTTTTCCATATTAATCCCTTAAGTGGTTAAACAGGACAGGGGTGATCTAGAGCTCCAATGGAGCTGAGAATTTTTGTGTGAGTTCCTTGTCACAAGAAAACTCTCGGGACCAAACATTAGCACTTTTCTTGGAGTGGTTTGCTCAGAATAATTCTCTTGGCAAATCAGCAAGGAAGAATTTATTCTGAGGTAATACCCCTGTTCATGATCAACTTAATGAACTACAATTTCAATTATAGATCGTAGAGTTTGCATGAATTTTCCTAACATTTTTGGGGTTAAGATTTGCCCAGAACTGCATTTCCAAGTTTTGGAAATTCTCTGAAAATGTTTCTGTATTGAAATGGACACAGCACCTTCCAATTTGAATTGCTCCGACCAAATCAACTCCAAATGGTCTGAAAATTTTACAGGGGTTTACTAATGTCCTAAAGAACATTCTGGAAAAATTTGGGGATTTTTGGATGAACCAAATCCCCTCTAAAATTCCTTTGCTGAAAGGCTTTAAAGAATTTTCCAGAATTAATTAATGGGTTTCATATAAATTGGGTTGTATATCTGGACAGAGCTAGGCAAGATGAATCCAACCCAATTTGAATCACTAAATTTGGAGCTTCCTAGCAAAAGTTATGGAGCTCTAAAGTTTGGGGAATTTCTGGAATTCGAATTAACCGGGAAAAGTTCAAATTTCTGACAGCGGGCCCGGCTCCCACGTGTCATCACCTCGGCTGCACCACACGGGGCCACAGGATTATCTTCCGCGTGTTCACAGCCGATCCGGTGTAACAGAAGATCCCCACACTGTGCCGCGAGGGACTGACGAGCGGGCCCGGCCGGCTCGTCTTCTTCCTCGCGCCCGCCCTTTTTCCCGCGCCGCCCCCTCACCGGCACACCTCGGCAGCTCGCCGGAACTGGCTTCCCGACCGCCTCCCGGCCGGAAACTCGCCGCCTGGGCCTATTTTCGCGCGCTGAACACGCTGGTACCGCCTGCTCCGGTCGGCGGTGGCCCTAACCTAGCTGGCGACGGTGCAGCGGCTCGGACTCCCTTCAGTTATGTTGCCCGGCCATTGTAGCCCACCAAAACCTCGGTGGAAAGGCTCTACAGCACCGGGGGATCTCATGGAAGGTCGACAAGGCCATGCTAGGGCTCGGGGAGAGCTCTAACCTAGTCGTCACCTTGAGCCCGACCTTTCCCGCTATAACCGCGGCTGGAAAACCGGGAAATACGCCGGCTACAGCCAAAATTAAGCTAGGGTTGCGGAGCAAACTTGGGCGCCATCAAGTCTAGCTCCTGTGTGTGCAGTTTGATAAACTCTAAGCAATCATACGTCGGGAATTTGTGGGTTTCTTACCCGAGGGTAGTTCTGCACCGGTTGGAGATGTTTTGCGAAATTCGCCGGCGATGATCCGTCCCTGGTTCTAGGCTTCCGGGGCGAGCAGCGTGGAGTCTAGGCGCGTCCAAAACTGCTCCTTCTTGGTCGTGACAAGTCTTCTGCCGAGCTGCCCACGGGAGCACCTTTGCTCGGTTCTTCCCGGTGGCCACGAAAACGTTGTTTTGCTCGGTTTTAGTGGCTCAACTCGACCGGAAATGATGCGGGGAGTGCGTGGGAGGTCTGGGAATGCTGGCTTGCTGCGCTGCCGATGCTTTCGCGCGAGCTGCGATCGCTCCGAGCGAGTTTTTGCAATGGCGGCGGCGTCTCGGTTCTTTGACGATGAGAGGGAAGGGTCGGCGTCTCGCGATGCCGTGGCTCGCTGAGCGCGGCTGGGAGTTAAGGCACCCCCACGAGGAGCTCGCCAGCGCATGAAATCCGGCAGGAGGTGGCGTCCGGCTCCCCCCCAGCAGTGTCGCTCGGTGCTTCTCCCGGTGGAGTACAACCCGATCACATTGCTTAGGGATTAAGCCAACTAAGTCCTATGACATGTGGGCCCCACTGGTCAGTGCCCTACCACTTCTCAAAAGATCTCCAAAACTGGATAAATGATGAATTCAAATGTTGGAAATGTCAATCTGAGCTAAATTGGTATGGTTTGGCAAATCTCCCTCAAATTCAAATGTATATTTGAATTCTTGGCATATTTGGATCCTTCTGGGAAAAATGGTTAGCAAATCTTTTCAAAAATTATTGAAACTTTGTATCCCCACTACATTGAACCCAAGGAATCCAATTATGCCCTTTGCTCCTTGTTTTAGCTGCTGCAATCATGAATTTGAATGCAACAGTTTGAAATTTCCCTCCCATGTGTGATCATATGTGTATAAACCCTACTTTGTGAAAGTGAAGACTTTCCCCTCTAATCACTCCTTTGATGGAGGTCACTTGCTCTTCACAATATTTCACAATCTATCCACAACAAAACTGTGGTGTTGTGAGGTGCAGAAAAGTTTTTTGCAAGTCCCTTTTCTTGGGCTTTTACAATGAATTTTGTTACTGCTTTCATAAAGTTTTGACATAATCATGTTTCCATTAGTCTCACATACTGCTGAGTTCTTGTTTAACTCATCTCAATGACATTTTGCAGTATGGTTCGTACTCGCTCAAGGAGTAGGGCAGGAAGTTCTCCTCGAGGCGGTGATGCTTCCATTCCACCGTCGGAACCACCATCCACGGGATGGATGGATCTGATGACTCGAGTTGTCGAGTCTAATCAAGAGAATGCTAGGCTACTCCAAGAAGCAACACAAGAACACACACGCTTACTCCAAGCTTTGGTACAGCAAGGCGTACTCCAGAACACGCAACAAGTCGTTCCACCTCGGGACGCTTATCTGGACTTCTTGGCGACTCAACCGCCTATCTTTACTGAAGCCACCGAACCTGTGGAAGCAGATCAATGGCTTCGTGTCATGGAGTCAAAATTTGGAGTATTCCAGTGTGATGATTACCAGAAGACAAAGTTTGCCGCTCAACAACTCCATGGAGCAGCCGGAAACTGGTGGATGGATCATTTTGCCACCATTCCGGAGGACCATCAAGTGACATGGAGGGAGTTTTGTGAAGCCTTTTGTACTCGTTACATACCACTAGGTATTGTCAAGGCAAAGCGGGAGGAATTTTTGGGCTTGAAGCAAGGGGACATGAGTGTCCTCGAGTATGTCAGGAGATTTAATCTTTTGGCCCAATATGCTCCCGAATATGTGGCAAAAGAAGAGGCACGGTGTGACCTATTATTCCATGGCCTGAGTGCCATATTATGGGAGAAGCTGGCCGTACATAATAACGGCAGTTACACCGACATGGTCAATGCGGCTTTCATTCAGGAGAAGCCGACACTTGAGTGGCAAGCAGAGAAGAGAAAGATGAGTAAGATCGAGCAGGCTAGCACAAGTTATGTGCCTCAGAAGTACCGTTTGGTGTATCAAACGCCACCCGGTGAAAGATGGAGGCCACCTGTATGATCAACTCCTCAGAGATTGATTGCTGGTCAAGTTCTACAACTTGCGCCACCTCCACTGCCGCAGCATCAGACGGTGGTTTGTGCTCCATCGCTGCAGCCATATGTACCTAGCAGTCCACCGCAAGTCAACGAAGAACCGGAGAGGCATCCGTGTCTTACTTGTGGGCGTAAGGGCCATTATGCTAGGCAATGTTCGGAGGGAATTCAAGGATGCGGGTCATCATATTTACAACAATACGACCTGTATCTTAATCTGCAGATAGGAGGGCAGATAAGGGGCAATATTCACTATACCGTGATTGATGATGTTCCGGAGGGAGAAGCCGCTTTAGCAGGGATGTTTTCTCTGAATCAGCTACCGGTTTTAGTTCTCTTTGATTCCGGTGCCACACACAACTTCATTAGCCAATCTTTTGTGGCTCAACATCAGCTCCAAACCGTTTATACAAAGAGGCAATACCTCATATCTTCGCCCGGGGGCAGCAGTACCGCAAGTGAGGTTGTCTCCCGAGCACCTCTTTGTTTGGGGGGTAAAATATACCCTACGACCCTCATTATTCTTGAAGGTCTGAAGATCGACATCATTTTGGGAATGTCGTGGTTGAATTACCACAGAGCGGTTCTTAACATCAGCTCCAGGACCGTCGAGCTCAACTCCCCACAGCACGGTCTTCATATATTAATTCTGGGCGCCAGACGGCAGCAGATTGCAACAGTGAACCACACGGAAGCTGTCAAGATAGAGGACATTCCGGTGGTACGTGAGTATCCGGATGTGTTTCCCGATGATTTACCGGGCATGCCGCCCGAACGAGACGTTGAGTTCAAGATTGAACTTATACCGGGAACGACACCGATATCACGAAGGCCGTACAAGATGGCACCCAATGAACTGGCAGAATTGAAGACACAGCTGAATGACCTAATGAGCAAGGGCTTTATACGACCAAGTTCGTCACCTTGGGGTTGTTCAGCGTTGTTTGTCAAGAAGAAGGACGAAACACTACGGCTTTGTGTTGATTATCGTCCTTTGAACGCCGTTACCATCAAGAACAACTATCCACTACCTCGCATTGATATGCTCTTCGATCAATTAGTGGGTGCGAAGGTATTTTCAAAGATGGATCTTCGGTCCGGATATCACCAGATTAAAATTCGGGCAGAAGATATTCCGAAGACGGCATTCTCAACGAGATACGGGCTGTATGAGTATCTCGTTATGTCTTTTGGTTTGACCAACGCCCCGGCACACTTTATGTACCTGATGAATTCAGTGTTCATGCCGGAGTTGGATAAATTCGTCGTTATCTTCATCGATGATATCTTGGTGTACTCCAAGTCAGAGGAAGAACATGCTGAACATCTGCATATTGTGCTACAAAGATTGCGAGATCATCAGCTCTATGCAAAATTCAGCAAGTGTGAATTCTGGATTAATCAAGTACCTTTTCTCGGACACATCATTTCAGCGGAGGGCATCGCTGTAGATCCGAGTAAGATTATCCAAGTGCAGAAATGGGAGTCACCAAAGTCAGTACATGAAATCCGAAGCTTCCTCGGTTTAGCGGGTTACTACCGGAGGTTTATACCGAGTTTCTCCAAGATTGCTAAACCGATGACGGAATTATTAAAGAAGAATACCAGATTTATGTGGGGTGCTGCGTGTGAACAAGCTTTCAAGACTTTAGTGAAGCATCTCACAACAGCCCCAGTTCTTGCTCAGCCGGATACGACAAAGCCATTCGACGTTTATTGCGATGCATCTGGCATCGGTCTTGGCTGCGTGCTGATGCAAGAAAGACGAGTGGTCGCTTATGATCTCGTCAACTCAGAACTCACGAGCAGCATTATCCAACTCATGATCTTGAGTTAGCTGCCGTGGTCCTTGCTTTGAAGATGTGGAGGCATTACTTGCTCGGAAATCTTGTACACCTCTACACCGACCACAAGAGCTTGAAGTACATCTTCACTCAGAAAGAACTGAACATGAGGCAACGAAGATGGCTAGAGCTCATTAAGGACTATGAACTTGAAATTCATTATCATCCAGGAAATGCAAATGTGGTCGCCGATGCGCTCAGTCGTAAGGCGCATATCCATCACCTAACTATTGCTGAAATGGATGATGAAGAACCAAGCCTCCGTGTCATCCCGTACGGAGCTCTCTATAATCTCGCTCTCATCCCTACCATCCGAGAGGAGATCATTGAAGCTCAACGAAAAGACAAGGGTATGTTTCACATAAGGCGAAGGATAGACAACGGAGAAATGAAGTGCTTCCGGAAGCACGACGAAGGTACTTTGTGGTTCAACGACCGGATAGTAGTACCCCGGTATATGGGACTACGGAAGAAAATTTTGGATGAAGCTCATTTGTCCAAGTTTTCCATTCATCCGGGCAGTAATAAAATGTACCAAGACCTCCAGAAGAAGTTTTGGGGGACACCTATGAAACATGAAGTTGCAAAGTACGTTTCAGAGTGTGATACGTGTCGAAGAGTCAAGGCCGACCATACGAAGAAGTCAGGCCTGTTGCAGCCATTGCAAGTACCGGCATGGAAGTGGGAAGATTTGAGTATGGACTTCATCATCGGGTTGCCGATGACCTCCCACAACCATGATTCGATTTGGGTAATTGTGGAGCGGTTAACCAAATCAGCACATTTCATCCCTGTGCATACTAGGTACAACGCAAAGCAGTATGCAGAGCTGTACATAGCACGGATCTTGTGCTTACATGGTGTTCCCCGCACCATTGTGTCAGATAGAGGATCGCTGTTCATAGCCCGTTTCTGGGAACAGCTACACGCCTCCTTGGGGACAAAGTTGATTAGAAGCTCTGCATATCACCCTCAAACCGATGGGCAAACTGAGAGGGTGAATCAAATACTGGAAGATATGCTAAGGGCGTGTGCCATCCACCACGGTAAGAGCTGGGATGATCACTTACCGCTGGCGGAGTTCTCGTACAACAACGGATATCAGACGAGCATTAAGATGGCACCATATGAAGCTCTATACGGCCGGAAGTGCCGTACACCATTGAACTGGTGCGAATCCGGTGAACGAGTAACATTCGGGGTTGATCTTGTCAATGAAGCCGAAGAGAAAGTTTGGATAATACAAGAGAACCTCAAAGCTTCCCAATCTCGTCAAAAGAGCTACGCGGACCAGAGACGTCGACCGCTGCATTTCGAAGTCGGAGAGCACGTGTATCTTCGTGTGTCTCCGATCAAGGGGATTCTTCGGTTTGGTGTCAAGGGGAAACTTGCTCCCCGATTCATCGGTCCGTTTACTATCACGGAGAAGTGCGGAACTGTAGCCTACCGGCTGGAACTACCGGCAAGCCTTGACGGTATTCATGACATATTTCACGTGTCCCAGCTGCGGAAGTGTCTCAAGTTTACAGCTGCCATCCGCACCGATGACATCGACGAGTTGAAACCGGATCTTACCTCTGTCGAGCAACCTGTACAGATTATCGACGAAAAGACCCGGACCACCAGGAACCGGACTTTGAAATTTTACAAAGTCCTGTGGAGTAATCATACCCCGGAAGAGGCGACGTGGGAATCCGAAGATTACATCCACCAGAATTATCCGGAGCTTTTGTCATAAACCTTGTAATTACCTACCACCTCGTTCCTCTTTTGAATCTCGGGACGAGATTCCTTTTAAGGGGGGAGAAATGTAAAGGTCCCAAAATTATGAATACAAAGAAACACTTGTTTGCAAAGTTTTGTTTCATGTGTATGAAATTTGGGACTTGTTAAAACTTTTTCCCACATGTGGTAACACACATGAGGGCTTTCTTCACACAAGTCAAATGTTCATTTGAGAACTTGGAGCCCAAGAGGGGTCTAAAACAAGGATGGGAAGTTCCCATATGTGTGAGAAAACAAAAATCAGATTTTGAACAATTTGTTCAAACAAAAAATTCAAATGAGAAAAACACAATGGAATTCAAAACTGTTGTGCTAAAAATCTGATTTGTAGCAGCCAAGATAAAAATTAGATTTCATATTTGAATTCCTTGAGTCCAAATCAGGGGGTGTGCAAAGTTTCATGATTTATGGAAATAGTTTGCAACCCATTTTGCAAAATGGACTTTAAAAGACAAAGAATTCAAATGCATGTTTGAATTTGGATGAAACTTGCCCAATTATCCAAATGCATACCAGATTTGAACTCCCACAATTGAATTCACTCAACATTCAAACTTGGGAGATATTTGGAGAGGGGATAAGGAGGACTGATCAGTGGGTCCCACATGTCATTGTGTGAACTGAAAACTTGCAAAAGATCTCAGTGTTGGGTCTCTGTTTTGCCTCCCCGGGTGATCGACACCGAGGGCAGCACCGGTCGACACCGGGCAGCGCCGAGCCACCACCTGCTTCACCGGTGGGCGCCTGGCGAGCTGCTTTCTTCTTCTTATCACCTTGGCCGTGTCCTCTTACCACAGCCCCTAGGAACCACTCCGTTTCTTCTCCCCTCGCGCCCTGAACAGCACCAATGCCGCCGCCGTCGTTTGCTCGACAGCCGGCTCAAACAGGCGCGAACAACAGCTGGTCAATAGCCAGATAGCACCGGCGCAGCTCCCTCTCCCTCCTCAACGCGTCCCCGACCGATGATCGGCTCTCCTACCCCGGGTACACCACGGCCGTGCGGCGGCCGAACAAGGATCAATTCGGAGGCGTCCGTGGACAGCTCAATCTGGTGAGTATCACGACCAAGTGCCGGCGCCTCTGGACGCGCCAAGGCACCATGCTGCTCCCCTCCAAAGATCAGACCGTGCCATGCATCACCGGGAGGGAATTTGGAAAAATTGCTCCGGCGTACTCCCTCTGACCTTCCGGCACGGTAATCCCGAATTCCTCTTCAATTCTCAATATTTGTTCATCACAGTTTGCACGAAGGGTCCAAAGTAGTAGGCGATCCTTTGCTCTTCACGTTTCTAGCCTCAAACTGCACCTAGAGCGAGTATTTCGGGATTTTCTACCGGCAACCGAACCGGGGGACCGCGGTCGCACGGTGAAAGCAGATTTACCATGGTTCCCGAACGTTTTTGAGGCTAGGCCGAGCTTCCCCATCGTTCAGTGGTGCTGTAGCACCATTTTGTCGAACTGTTGGTGCACTAGGATGGCCGGCCGACGTCGCCGATGAAGTGCCGGGCTGCCGCAGCGTCGCTAACTACCATAGAGGTTTTGCCGGCTCGGGGAAACCATACCATCGTGCTCAGCAGGGCAGGTTAGGCTCTGGCGGCGAGCAAGGGCTCGAGCAGAGGCCGGGAGAACGAGTTCCGGCGATCTCCCGCGAGGGCGGCGGCGCGGGCACCCTGAGCGCGGGAACTGACCCGAGGTAGAAGAAGGGGTCGGCGGGCCCAGTCGTCAGTGAGAGAGGGTTTAAAACCCTGATCCTCTGTGGCTGTGGGATCCCGTGTGACTGCACAGAGGAATATGTGTGGCCCCGTGTGCCTTTGATTCTGTAAGTGACACGTAGCCGGACCCACCATCAGCGTTTAAACATTTCTGGAATTTCCAGTTTCCAGTTCAATCTTTGAAGAGCCATAACTTTGTGTGGGGATGTCCAAAAATTGTGAAACAAATTTTGTTGGATTCCTCTCAAAAAGCACTATCCAGGGGTGCAGGCCAATAATTATGAAAATCCCTGGATTTGGCTCCTTAATTCATATAAGAAAATCTTGTAGGATTTATTCCAGGAGTTCTATGTATTGGAAAATTCCCAAATTTGGGCAGGAGGGTCTACCAAAAATACTTGAACTCCAGTAAAAATTTCAGATGCAGTGGACCTCATTTGCTTGGTCAAATGTGGTGTTAATTCCTTATGTCTCTGAAAATTTGAAAAATAGAACAGAGCTCATTTTCAGATCTTCCTAATTCGTGTAAAGCTCATAGCTTTTTGTAGAAACCTCCAAATTTAGTGATTCAAATTGGGTTATATTCAGATTGACAAACTCTATCCAATTATGCAACCCAATTTGTATGAAAGTCTTTATTTAATTCTGGAAAATTCTTTAAAGCTTTTCAGCAAAAGAATTTTAGGGGGAGTTTGATTTATCCAAAAATCCTCAAATTTTGCCACAATATTCTCTAGGGTGTTACTAGACTCCTGTAAAAGTTTCAGCTCATTTGGAGTTGAATTGATCAGGGTAATTCAGATTGTAAGTTCCTGTATTCAAATGAATACAGAAACATTTTCAGAGAATTTCCAAAACTTGTAAATTCAGTTCTGAGAAATTCCTAGCCCAAAAAATCCTAGGAAAATTCATGTAGACTCTATAAACTATAATTGAAATTGTGGTTCACTGAGTTTGACATGAACATGGATGTTACCTCAGAATTAATTCATCTTTGACTAAACACTTAGAGAATTATTCTGAATAAACCATTCCATGAAATGTGCTAAATTTTGGTCCAGAGGACTTTCTTGTGACAAGGGACTCACACGAAAATTCTCAGCTCCATTAGAGCTCTGGATCACCACTCTCATGTGTGATCTCTTGAGGTGAGCAACACTTAAGTGGGAAGAAGCACTCAACACTTGATCTTAGTGTTTAAGCCCAACCCAAACCACTAGCACCAGTGTCATTTTAAATTCTTAAACAAAGTTCCAGTTTTAAAACTGTAATTAGATCTTATTAGCAAAAGCTTTTTAATTAAATACATATGCATGATCATATCGTGTAGCCTATACGTGAAGAAGGTGAGAAGAACTTTAGGTGAAGAGCAAGGAGCGAGGAAAACAAGTGATCAAGCTCCAAGTGATCGTCACTAACTGATTGTAACCGTAGTCACCTGCAAAATAGGCAAGCCCCGGTTTGCATTTGAACCGTTTTATAAAGCATTTTTATTTGTAGAGATCATAGCTTTGCATCATTGATTGCATTACGTCTAGATGATATTGAAAACCCCACTTGCATGACCAGAAACACCTAAGAGAGAAAGGGTAGAATAGCAACTCCCCGAGGGAATTTGGCTACGCTAATGTTAGTAGGAAAGGTCCGGTAGAAGACGAGTAGTTAGAATCTACTCGCGAGTTTAGGGCTGGTTTACTCGGGACGGGTCCGAATTAGAAAAGATGAGGAAAGTTCACACTTAAGAAATGCAGAACGGGCAGGGCGGTTTAGATGCAGCAGGTTGCAGGCCGTGCGTGCATAGCCCTGCCTGTGTCGGTTAAGGCCCGTCCGTGCTTGGCCCTGTTGGACAAGTTTGAGTTGTGTACCGGGCACATACTGGCTATATGGGACCCAGGAAACCGATGTACCTTGGGAGATCCATAGTGGAACTTTTCCAACTGCCTTAGGCTTTCGGCGTCAGGGTAGCAGGAGGTACCTCGCTCAAGAACATACCACTGTGGGTATGTACCTTGAGGGAGCTTGCGTACTCGGGGCAGTTGGACTGCGTCCAATGTGGAAGATCATGGGAAAGGTGGCCGCGTACAACGTCAATCGAGGTTGCTGCCGGCAACGCGGAGTACGGGTGTACGTGTCGTGTAGTCCGGGCGTGTACTGATTCGAATCACCGTCGCTCACGGTTATATGAGCATACTTGCCCACTGCGTCTTGACGTAGTAACAACTGGAATTGTTTATCTTTGAACTTGATAAGGCTGTGCTATAACTTGTATTGCAACCATGATTGAATTAGAGATAGGCTCATTAAAGTTTACTTTCACTTTGTGCAAGGAGCATCGCAACAAAGCGTTTCTTGTTTGATTGTGGAGTTGCGATGCTTTTCGGCTCAAGGTTTGCACATTGAGGCTTAAAATCTGAAAGTTAAGGATCGACTTTAGGCGAGTTCTTTATGCAAAACTAGCCAACCCAATTGCAACCATCGTGCATGTTGAGTTTCTTGCTTAGGAGAGACGGGTCAGACTTGCTGAGCCTATGTGCTCACGCTTGCTATATAAGTGGTTTTGCAGGTTAACAACGATGCTGAAAAGAGGGTTGTCCGGTGAGACTCGGGGACTCCCGAGTCAGGTAACACATGGAGAACCCAGCTGCTGCTGCTTGTCTTCGTGTTGCTAGCGAGGGGAGTCCGCGGGCTGGATTTCATCTTGGGTGCTCTTAGTTATTCGACGTGAGTTGATATAGACTTCCGCTGTAGTTACTTGTTGTAAAGTATTTACGAAGCAAAACTTGTAAGCTTCTGCTATTGTTTTATGTAATACATTGTTCCTCATATGTGTGCTGTTGGGTGCTGCACAACACGGCACCACCCAATGCGATTCCCAGGCGAGTGGCCTGTCTCGGTTGAGCGGGTCGCGTCAGGGATCTCCGTCTCTTCTGATCCGCGCACTTTCTCTAAGTCCCGCTTTGACCGCTGCCGGAGCACGAACGGTCGCAGGATCATGGGAGCGTGCGCCCACTTGATGGTTGCTTTTACTGCGGCGGTTCCCAAGACTGCCACTTCTGCATGATGCGGCGCTTTCTTCGGGAACCGCCGAAGTGCCTTGCCGGCTTGTCTTCTTAGGAGACTGACTCCTTGACCCACCGCTTCAGTCGGGCGGCTTGGGTCCACCTGTCATCGGCGTTCGGTCTAGGAGCCGAAGCGGTTGCCGATGCGGTGTATTCGAAGAGTTCCGAATCGCTTGGGATTACACCCGGGAAGGTTTTTAGAGGGGATCTTACCCGCATTGCGGTTTCCCTTCGCACCTCCCAGCGTTTCTTCTCGGACTCTTGTGCTTTTGCCCTCTTGCCCTTGAGTTCTCCCTCGCCATGGCCTCCAACCCGCCAGCAGAGAAGAAGCGCGCTCGATCTCCTCCAGCGGCGGCATCTGTGCCAAGTCGGGAATCTGGGGTGCCTGGCACTCCTTCCGGTGGCGACTCGAAGAGGCCCCGGGCTGATGCGTTGAGGGGAGCTTCTGGGGCGTCCCCTGCTCCGCCAGTTCAGGCGACTGCGGAGCGGCCGTCAGTGACGGCAGCGAGCTCTGGGAGTCCTACCCCGGCTCGGAAGTCAGGGTTCAGAGCCCGCTGGAGTGTCCGCGCTTCCCGGCCATCCCCGGCTAGCGGGGAGTCTGTGCCGTTGCGCTCGGAGCCCGGGATAACTGCCGCGGCCCCCAAGCCAGCGCGAGCTCCTCCTGTTCCGGTGTGCCCGGGCTCCGCGGCGGTGTCATCTCTTGCTGCCGAGACGGCCGCCGCGGCCCCCAAGCCAGCGCAGGTCGACCCTGCACCAGGTGGCCCGGCCTTTATTCCAGCGCCGCCTTCCCCGGCTGGCCCCTCTCCACAGGTCAAGAAGCCAGAAGCTAAAGAGGGCCCGGCAGGTCCGGCTGCCAAAGCCCCGGCGCCAGCTTCTCCTTACCGGCGTCTCGTCTTGGTTGCTGGTGCATCGACTCCCCTTGAGGACGAGGTGATGGAGGAGGTCGGGGGAACTGCCCGGCCTCTGTTGCTCCATTGCCCCTGGCAGATGCCTTCGCGCTTGCCGAGACGATCGTCCGGCAGGTCTTGGCTGCACTAGGTCGCGAGCGGGAGGAGTATACAGTTGAACGGGATCGCCTCCTCACCTGGGGGAACCTTTTGCGGGAGTGGACCGCGAAGGTCAAGAGCGAGCTCGACTCCAGGCGGGAGTTGCTCGATTTCAGGGAAGTGCTCCTCGACCGGCTGAAGCGGGCTGTCGACCGCAAGGACGCCGAATCGCGGCGGATCAACAGGGAGGCCCTGGAGGCACACGCCCGGGCCGAGGAGAGCCTCTCTGCTGCTGAGGAGATACGGCAGCTGTTGGAGCGCTGTAAACTCGCCGTTGAGGAACGGGAGTGTTCCACGGCAGCAGAGGCGGAGAGGGTCACCGTGCAGCTGGCTGCGGGCGAGGATGACCTTCGAGCTCGGATCGAGGAGTTGGAGATTCTGAAGGCAGACCTCGACTTGAGGGAGGAACATGTCTCCCGTGAATGCCGGGCGGTCTTGGAGCGGGAGTTGGCCGCCGACTTCAAGGCTTCTGATTTGGAGCGGCTCACCAAGACTCTCCACCTTCGGGAGAGCTCCCTGGCGGCCAAGGAGAAGGAATTCTCCGAGAGGAACCTAGAGGCCCTGCAGGCAGCCCGCCGCGAGGTGGAGGAGCTTTCGGCCTTGCGGTCCTCCGAGGCTCATGCGGTCTCAAGCTTCGACGATCGAGCGGGGTCCGCCCTGATCCCTCTTGGCTTCAGTCCGGTGAGGGCAGCGGCTCCTGCGCTGAAGGTGGCGGAGGTGATCCCCGTGCTGGAGTTGATCGGCGCCAAGCTGGACAGGCTAGACTCGGTGGTCGCCAGCGAGCTTGAGGCCGAGGGACGCGGCCTAGCCTTAGAGGTTGCCTCACATGTGCTGGCATGCTTCAAGAGCCGCGACCCCTCTTTTTCGCTAGAACCAGCGAGAGAGGGCCCAGCCGTGGAGCGGGAGGAAGCTGCCAGGGCTGAAGTCGAGGATGTGGCTGCCCTAGTAGCCGCAAGGTTCCGGCGGGAGCCGGGAGGTCCTTAGGACTTGTTTCTCCCTTTTTATCGAGTCTGTAGTCCAGCTCATGGAGCCTCGCATAGTTTGACTCTTTTATATTTTTGTGTCTGTGATGTCTTTTCTCTCCTTCTTGGCTTTGCCTGACTGAGTCCTTAGCTCCCAAAGGTACTCAGAGGCCTTCTCCAATCTCGGAGCTCTGCACAGACACCTTCCCCGGGTCCTAACCGTGTTAGGGGCCCCCGGGGGTCTCTGGATCTCGCCCTATGGGGAGCTCCAAATCTGCCTGCCACGTGGCGGGTCTGGAGCCCCTCCTTAGGAGGCGGGAGCTCCGGCCATGCTGGACACGTAGGGCTTTCGGAGCCCTCCCACCGGGGGGAGGTCCGGTTTCCGCCTGCCACGTGGCGAGCCCGGAGCCTCCCTCAGGGGAGGCGAGAGCTCCAGGCCCGCCGGACACATGGGGCCCTCGGGCCTCACCCCTGCTGAAGGGGCGAGTCCCGGTCCTTCCAGTCCTACGCCGGAGTAGTTGGTAGCTCCTTTCCCCCTACTTCATGCAGTTCCCGTTGCCGTAACCTGGAGGTCCTGCACACAGGCAGAGGAAACGTAATTCTCTTCGGGGGGTCCTCCCCTCCCGTCTCCTAGTCTTATTCGTCTTACGATCCTGATCCGTTATACGGGGCTTGGGCAATTCTGTGCTCGAGGCGCCGGAGCTCCAGCTCCCTCCGAGGTCCGGGTACGGTCGTCCGATCCCTAGTACCGGGCCATGCGCTGGGGAAGCAGAGTGCACGTGCTTTGGGTTCATAACCAGGCAAACCGGTTGTACTCCCCTGTACCTCCGGAGGGCAGGATGCGCATGCTTTGGGCTCATGGCCTGCTAAGCTGGATACGCACCCTGGACCCCCCATGCACAACGCAGGCCTTTCCTGGAGGTGACCAACTGGCACCGCAACACCTGACTGGGGAAGGCCCGAGAGACTCACACGGCCATCGGCAGGTTCCTCAAGCGCAGCCGCCCTCGGTAGGATAGCGAATGCTGACTATGGATGAGCGCGGGAGAGGGGGAGCTAGATGTACGATGAACATACATAGATAGTGCGATCATAAAAATTAATGCATAATTTAAATGAGCGCATGAGAGAGAGCTAAGTAGAACATGTGTGTTCATGCACATAGGCGGAATTCTGGCTGTACATGGAGGCAATATTCCGCCTCGTCTACAAGGGAAGCAAGACTCTACGCGCTTAGGGTCGGAACCAGGCTAAACTGGACGTAGTCCTGTACCGTCCCTTGAGACTTAGCTGCCCCAAGCTCTGTTCCTATATTCTATGGGATTCATTACAGAAGGGAACGGCCCTGTTCTACTGACACTCAGGGAGGAGGACTTACAGTGTTGCTCCATGCCAAGGATTTGGGAACGGATCCCACTCTCGGTTGAAAGGCATGTGTACCTGGGGCGGCAACTTTCATGATTCGGAAGGGACCTTCCCTGCAGGGGGAGAGTTTATGGGTCCTTCTCGGGAAAGTGTGCCAGGACACCAGGTTGCCCTTCTGCAGGTCCCTGATGCGTTCGGTTCTTTGGCAGTTGTGCTTAGAGCATCAGCCGAGACCTTGCATTGTGGGGTGTTACCTGCAGCCGAGTCTTGTCGACGAGGTTGTTATCTTCACGGGGGATCAGGTCCTACGCGGCTTCTCCTGGGGGCCCCGGGGAGTTCTCCCCTTCTGGCTAAGGCCTTCAAGGGGTAGATGGACCCGGGCTCGTCTTGGAAGACCTAAGGCGTCTTCCCCTTCTGGCAAGGCCTTCAAGGGGTTGACAGACCTTGGGCGGCCCCCGGGAGGTATGTCCAAGGCATGGAGGCGTGCCGCAGTTGGCTACCGCCCTGGCCCGTCACCGTCGGAGCTGGAGTCCTCACCGTTATGCACTGTCTTTATGACACGCTGAGGCTCCTGGAACCCCTCCTGATGGGCGGCGGTGACTGGGGCATCGACCTTCTGTTTGCCATCCCTCTGAGGATAGGGCGGTGCTTCATCTCTCTGCTGTCTTCCTTTGCGGAAGCGCTCTGCGAGCCTCTGGATATCCCAGCACTCGGCAGCAGTATGGTTGCCAGCGCCGTGCACGGGGCATAGCCCGCCCTGGTCACTATCTGGGGCCGGTGACTGCCGCTGCCTTTTGTCAGGGCATGGCCCCCGGGCTCCACTAGTCGTCTCTGCTGCGGCGACGGGAGCCGTGAACGATGACTTCATCTTGCCACTCCCCCGGTTCTTGGCCTTCTTGCCACCCCCATAGGCGGCAGCGCCGGACCCGGGCTGTCCTCCTGACTCGGAGGTCGGCAGAGAGTGCCAGTTCCGCCCTTCAGCTGCTCTGGCGCATTTGTCCGCCAGGCTGAAGAGTTCAGAGACGTCGCGGACCTCTCTGGTCGCGAGCTTCTCAAGCATTTTCTCGTCCCGGACACCCTGTCAGAACGCCACCACCACAGAAGCACTTTGAATATGCGGGATGGTGTTGCGTACCTGGGAGAACCGCTGGATGAAAGAGCGCAGCGACTCCCCAGGTTGTTGCTTGACGGCGTGGAGGTCAAGCTCCGTGCCGGGACGGGTGTAGGAGCTGCCGAAGTTGGCGATGAACTGCCGGCAGAGCTCTCCCCAGGAGGTTATGGACCCCAAGGGGAGATTCATGAGCCAAGACCGAGCTGGGCCGGTCAAGGCGAAGGGGAAGTAGTTGGCCATGACAGCCTCATCCCCTCCTGCAGCAAGTACGGCGGTGGAGTAGATCTGGAGGAACTCCGCCGGTTTGACGCTACCGTCGTACTTCTCGGGCAGGTGCGGCCAAAACTTGCGCGGCCACCTCGCGAAGCGAAGGTGGGGCGCAAGGGCTGCACATCCTGCTCCTGCTGCCGCAGGTATTGGCGCTGCGAACGCTTGGTTCGCACTTGGCACCATGTACCCCGGCATGGGCAAGGCTGCACCATAAACCGGGGGCGCTGCTTGCGGCGCATATGGTTGTGGCATATGCTGCACGGCGTATGCCTGAGGCAGG
Organism: Neostapfia colusana; assembly: GCA_030760725.1. Classification (NCBI taxonomy): domain Eukaryota; kingdom Viridiplantae; phylum Streptophyta; class Magnoliopsida; order Poales; family Poaceae; genus Neostapfia; species Neostapfia colusana. Next base: position 9,065 of record JASWHV010000598.1, on the reverse strand, counting down.
ACTCACGTGGCGAAGATCTGCCCTCCAGGCTGTGTCGAGGCCAACGTCATGCTGTCGCCAGCCTCATGGTTGCGACGCCTTTCTCGACGTCGCTCGAGGTACACCCGGGCATCCTGGCCCAAGTGGCACCGTTCCAGCTCCCTTCTCAGGTCTGTCGACGGGAGCCTGGAGGAGCTAGAATCCACCGTTTGCCCGTCAACCGTGGGCGTGCACGTCAGCGACACAGCCGGTTGACCGGGGCGTTGCCCTGGCCGAAACCGAGGGTTCGCGGCGGCGACGACGAGGCGGTCCATCTCACGGACCCATTGTTGGGTCGCAGAATGGGGCGCATCCCCAGCAGGTGGGTTGCGCAGCAGTGCTCTTGCTGCAGCTAGCGCACCCCATGGTGTACGCTCAGCGCTGCAGAAGATCTCACACTGGTCGGAGCCTGCATCGCCGGAGTCGGCGTTGCCGGAGTCGGCTGCTGGCTACCAGCTTGTGCCGACACACTCCGTCCCGAGTGTGTCGACATATACTCCCCACTGGTCACGGTTCTCCGTGAACATGGAGGGGGAGAGTTTGCCGCTGAAGGGAGCTTGGTCATCTTCGTCAGCGGCAACTCGTCGCGCAAGGGGAAAAGCCCCCTACCTGGTGCGCCAAATGTCGAAGTGTTCGGTCGACACTTCCCCCGGGCCTGCACTGGGCAGCCCGCGGAGGTTCTTTTTTCGGTGGGGCTAGTCCCTTGCGGAGAGCTTGCCTGGATGGACGAGTTAGTAAGAGCTTGACACGGTGAGTTTTACGTGGTTCAGGCCGCCGGAGCGTAAAACCCTACGTCCACGGCGAGCTATGGAGTTTGCTGTATTGCTTGCTGCTCAGGGCCGGAGTCCTGAGCTTGGTGGTGAGTTACAGCTTGGGAGTGAATGGCTAGCGTATGAGTTGCAGAGTGCGAACCCTTGCTATCGTCGCCTACCCAAGCCTTTTATAGTCCAAGACTCGGGTGGCTTACAAGGGGGCCCGGGACCCGACAGGTGGTCCCGGGGAGATTGACTGTTATCTACCGTATCTGTAGTTATGCCGGTAGTTGTCTCTGGCGAAGGCTTCCGAGTCTCCGTCTTGCCGCCCTGCCCATGCCGCACGCTAGTCGTAGTGGTTGATGACGGCGCAGGCTGCATGGGATGTCTTGTCGCGGTGCTTATTGGCTGGCAGGTTCTGACACCGCGCGCCAGTCTGCGATGCGACTGGGCGCAACGGCGCCTGACAGAGGCGTGCTCCGCGTCTCCGCGTCTTGGGAAGACGCGGGCCTTGAATACCTTGTACGGGCAAGGTATGGGGCGTCTTTACGCCCGCTGCCTATCGCTCGGGGGCAGGCAGCACCGTTCTGCTGCCACGTGGCGGGCCCGGAGCCCTTCTCAGAGGAGAGGAGGGCCCGCCCCGCGGGGCACGTGGAGCCTCCAGACCTCTCCCCGCGGAGGGGGAGGTTCGGCTTCTGTCGGCCACGTGGCGGGCCGGGAGCTCCCCTATGAGGAGAGGGAGGTCCGACCCCGCCGTATACGTGGCACCTTCGGACCCCTCGCCCGCGGAGGGGGAGGTCCGGCTTCTGTATGCCACGTGGCAGGCCCGGACCTCTCCTCTGAGGAGAGGGAGGTCCGGCCCTGCCGGACGCGTGGCTCCTTCGGAGCTCTCCCTGCGGAGAAGGGCGAGTTCCTTAGGCATTTTCCCCGTGCGCGGGGGTACCCCATATCGCAGGTACCGACAGCTTCATACTCTGCCATGCTGTTGGTTGCTTTGGAATTGAGACGCACCATATACCCAGACTGCTCCCCCGATGGCATGAGGAGCAGTACGCCAGCACCGGCCCCCTGCTTTCGCAAGGAGCCGTCGAAGAAGAGCGTCCAGTAAGGCCCGGTGAAGGGCAGAGCTCGGGGTCCTGGTTCACCGTCTTCATGGCCCCCTGGGTTTCAGCCACGAAGTCAGCTAGTGCTTGGCTGTTGACTGCATGACGAGGGCGCAGTGTGCTTGGCAGCAGTGTTGGAGGTTCCTGGACGCCACGAGCACTGCATACAGCAGCTTATGTACCTCCAGGTACCTTGTCTTAGCGTCATGGAGGACCTCGCTGATGAAGTAGACAGAACCTCCCGCGGGCCCGGGGAGGCCACCGGGAGCTGATACTCGAAGGCTCCCAGGCTGTTTTTGGACCTCCGGGAGGTCTCGCTGATTTCCCGGGAGCTCCGGGGGGTCCCGTTGGACATCCGGGAGGTTCTGTTGGACCTCCGGGGGGTCCCGTTGCACCTCCGGGGGGTCCTGCTGGTCCTCCGGGGGGTGGTGCCGGGGGTCCGGGGTCCGTTTTGGACCTCCGGGGGGTTGCCTCGGAGACCCGGGGGGTCGTCGCGGACCTCCGGGGTTTCCTTGGCGCCTGTTTCCCTATACCGGAGCAGGTTGCGGCGATGAGGGGTCCGGATGCTCTGCGGCGAGGACCATACTCACCACTGCAGCCGTCGCCGCGATGTAGAGCAACAGATGCTCTTCGGGCTCGGGGGCTACCATTATGGGTAGGGTCATCAGGAGCTGCTTCAGCTCCTGGGGGGCTTCCTCCGCTTCGTCGGTCCAAGTGAATGGGCCGGATTTGCGCAGGAGCTTAGAGAAGGGGGGCGTTCGCTTTGCTAACCTCGGTATAAACTGTAAGGGCCTCAGTTTTTGACACACATTTGCAGTGTTCATCACCACACCACACACCTCATTTGAGGAAGAATGATGAACACAAATGAAGAGCAAGTAACAATTATCAACATGCTCATTAGAGAACAAACCTACACATTGCAAAAGTGGTGTTTCCCACATGTGATATAGATGGTCTGGACATATGAAAACTCCTACACTTTACTAAGGATGTCCATGCCAAGTTTCACCCAAATTCAAAACCTTTTTGAGGTCAGTTTGGGTATAGTTAGGAAGAGGGCAGTTTGAAACCATATTCAAATTCAAACTGTTTTTATCCAATGAATTTAAAAGTGGGGGGGCATATTCTTACTCAGCACATTTTTGTGAGCTCACACACCAATTTTCACTCCATTTGGAGTTGATCTTGACATGAGCTAAGTGGGAAAAATTCAAACTTTATTTGAATTTCAAACTGAACTTGTGCTGAAATTCATTCAAACCAAACCTCATTTGAACTTTGATCAATTCAAATGGCTCATGGGTGAATAATTTGAATTGCCAAGGGTAGTATGGGGTTCACTGTTTACAACAGTGATTAGGAGTAAATTTCAGAGGTTAAAACTGGAGGTGGGACCCACATGTCAGCCACTGCTCAGATCAAACCGACTGAGACTTTCTCACTCGGGTCGCCGAGCCGCAGCGGTGATCGCCACCGAGGCTAGCCGCCGCGCCACCAGCTGCTTGCCCACGCGCGGGCATGAGGCGGTGCAGAGCCTTCTTAAGGCGCCTGCCCCCTCCTCGGCCGAGGCACCACCGTTCTTCCCCGCAAGAACTCAGCGCCGGCCGAAAATTTCCGCAGCGCGGACTTGATCGGAGAACGCCGATCGCAGCTCCCTCCTTCCACTCCAGAGCCCCAGCAAGGTACTAGAGACCTTCCTCCATCCTCCCCGTTGCTAGAATTCGGTTGAAACCGAGTGATATCGGCTGTGCCGAAAGATCAAAATCGGAACTTGTAACCGCCGCACCTCGGGCTCTCGTGGACAGCCCAACCAGGGCGTTGTCACGCCCGAGCCAAGGCACCCTTGGACGCGCAGGTGACCGGTGCTGCTCATCCCCGAGCCACAGCTCGAGTGGTTGCTCACCGGCGGCAAATTTCCACTTTTCCCCTTTCTGTGTGCAGAACGACCTTCGGGTACGATTCTGTTTAATTCGTGCTCTAGAAAGGATTAGGGGGCCTCAGGCCGCTCTCACACGAGCTAGACACGGAAACGCACAAGTTGCCTTCACAACTCTGGGCCGGAGAACCGCTGTTTCGGGCGGAACGAACGGGCGGCATCGGGCGCACGGTGAGGACCTGTTTCGGGCCTTCCCCGAGCTGCCTCGAGCTCATGTCGACATTCTCTGAGGTCCACTGATGCTCCCCGACCGATTTCCCAAGTAGCTGAGGTGCTAGGGTAGTCAGCCGACATGGCCGAAATCGTTCTGAGGTGGCGGCTCGTCGCCGACCATGCTCCGGCCATTGTCATGAGCAGCTAACCCTAGAATCCTGTTCCCCAAGTAAAAGTAGGCAGGGGCGGCCAGAATCGAGAAGTTGGGAGCTGTACAGCAGCCGGCGGCGAGCTCTCCGGCGAGATCCCTCGGCGGCGGGGCGCGGGTGTCGCGAGGTTGAAGAAGGGGGTGGACCCCAGCTGTCAGCGGCTGATATTTTGAATCGGGATCCGGCTGCGCCCAGGATCGGGTGTGCTGGCGCGCAAAATCCTTGTGGGCCGCGATGTGCCATCGCCTAGGCGCGCGACGCGTGTCCCCTGGGCCCACGCGCGAGTTTAAACTTTTCCCCGATTTTCAGATTTTCTTCAAACTTCAAATCCTTATAACTTTGGCTAGAAAGCTCCAAATTGAGTGAACCAAATTTTTCTGGATTCAGCTCTCTGAGTACTTTCCAGAAAATCAAGTTTCACTTCATGAAATTGCTTATTTCTCCAGGATTAATTCCTTAAAATTTAAACTGTTAGGAATTTTAACTGGAGAATCCTTTGGAGGAAAATCCTGAAATTTTGCTGAGATGTTCACCAAAATATCCTTGAACTACCATACAAATTTCAGACCAATTTGAGCTCATTTAATCCATCTAATGGTGTGATTAGTGAAACTGTTCCAGAGAAAATAGAAAATGTTCAGAAACATTTTCAGAATTTTCTCTGAAATTGTTTAACTCATATCTTTAGTTAGAGACTTCCAAATTAAGTGAGACCAACTCCATTAGAACCCTCTGAAAATCTAGTTTTCAGAAAGTCATAGTTTGTTTCATGAAAATTCCTAGAACACCCTAAGAGTTCCAATTAAGGTCAAGGACATAATTAATTGTGGAGGGCTCAAATGAGCTTTGCTGCAACTAAAACTTGACCAAGTCCCTGTTTAGGTTGTAACCAAGCCACAGTAAAAGTTTCACAGTCATTAGGTCTGTCTAGCAAGGGTTATAGACTTCACAACTTCAAAGTTAATACAAATGCATTTAAATTGATACATATGTTTCTTATATCATGTAGTCGCTAAGGTCGAGGAGGAACCCGAAGTCCTAGACTTCGTTACTCCGGAGGAACAGCTAGCCTACGACCAAGAGCAGCAAGGCAAGCTCCGGTTTGCATTAACCTTTTTACAACTTTTTATTGTTTTGAGCACATACTTGTTTCCTTTATTCTGTGCATTAGAGTCTTGATTGGAAGCCCCACTGCATAGCCAAGAGAACCATGGGTTGGGTTTAGGATTGCAAACCCCGTTAGCTACTGCATTGCTAGGATAGAGTAGGATTCGGTACAAGTCGAGTAGTTGGAACTACTCACGAGAATAGGCTAGAGGCACATTGCTCGGGTAGAGATAGCACATGATACACATGGCAAGAAAATGAGACCGAGCGGAGAGTAAGGGCAGCAGGACTTTGGGGCCTGTGTGCTGTAGCTCCGCTTGTGTCGGTTGAGGACCGAGCCGTGTGCGGGCCTGTTGAACAAGCTAGAACAGTACCAAAGACCTACCGGCTATATAGGAACCGGGAAACTGATGTAACTCGGGTAGCTGGGTATTGAGGCATTGCCCGTCGTTCAGAGGGTAGGTTGAGAGCTCGAGGTGTAAATCGGCTGGCGGCACAGAGATGCGCGTGAAGAGACCTCTTGCTCGGGACGATGGGACCGGTTAAATATTTGGCTAACGGGTGAAAGGTAGTCGCGTACGGCGTCCGTGATGGTTGTTGTAGGCAACATCGAGTACGGGCGTACGTGACGGGTTGTTCGGGTAACCCTGCAGGTGTAAATCGATTATAATCGCCGTCCCTCGCGGTCAGTGAGTACCACTTGTTCACTGTACCGTGACGTAGAAAGAACAGGCTAGTTACATGTTAAAATGTTGCTGATTTAAAGCTGGACATTGATTATTAATGATATGCTGTAGCTTAGAGCTAATTAATGTTCTTTTCGACTTTGGGCAAAGTACATGAGAGAAATGCGTTTCTTGTTTGATTGCGGCTCTCTCATGTGCCTTAGCGTAAGGTTCTCCACAACCTGCTGCTAAAACATGAAAGTAAGGTTCTACTAATTAGGCAAGTCCTTGCAAATGATTTTTACCTCATGCAACCCATTACCCTCATGTAGAAGTTCCATGTTTAGGTGAGACGGGTCAGACTTGCTGAGCCTTCGTGCTCACTGCTTGTGTTTGAAGCTTTTGCAGGGTTCTATGAGGAAGGGACTCCCGAAGAGGAGACGGAACCACAGGAGGGGAACCCCGTCGAGTGGGAGTCGTGCACGCCGCAGAGTTAGTGTGCGTGTGTGCTAGCAAGGACACGTTCGAGGGCTGAACGTGCACTTGATGCTTAGTCTACGCCCGCGAGTGTAGACTGAACTTATTTTGATGTAAACATGTTCATAAACTTGTTTATGTAATAAAACTTCCGCTTCCGCTTTGCACCTTTGACGTGTGTTATACGGTGCTGTGCAACGTAGCACCCCTCAGCGTGATCCTGGCTCGACAGGACCAATGGGGTCGTGTCAGCGTGGTATCAGAGCTCGCTTGAGGTTTAACACAGTACAAAGGTCTTCTTTTTCAAAAAATCCAGTGAGGAACGAGTTAGTAGCCCGTATAAGGATGTTATTAGTATATAGAAAGTGGCTTATTAACCTATTTGTTATGTCGGAAAATCATGCATCCCGGGACGTTCATGTCTTGGGGGGTGCACGTAAGCGCTGTCCACCAGTGCGCACAAGCTGAAGGGTGGAGCCCCACGGGTGGCAGGTAACCCGACCCACTTTGATATCCTCTACGACTCTTCATGTCGTTTGGGGTATTCGAGCAACGTCTGTCCCTGGCGTGTGTGGTGCAATTTGGGAGACTCCGTCACGTGGTCTGAAACGTGAACACGTAACTCAAGGCGTGTTTGGCTTGAGAACATCCGGGCGAGTGATGACGGCCGGGTGTACGAACTGTATGGATTCCGGGCTCGGTGTGCAGCCGAGTCTGACGATTGATTGAGTTTCTGCAGGTAGCCTGACCACGAAACAGTAGACGTGTAGCATCCGTGTGCGAGTGACGAGTAGTGCCACTGAAATAACGAAGCCGGCTAAGTCCGGTATTGGTTTTTCTTTGCGAGGACGTAGTACCGACATAGTCTGGTGATGCATCGACATCACACCCAACTAAATGAACAACTTCATTTAAAAACTTGAAGGTTTTGATCCAAAGTAGTAAAACTCTATGTAACTCCTTCCCTTGAACAGGATATTCAAAGTTAACAAGTTTTCAACTTATAGGTTGTTAAGGACAGAGCACTCTGTTTTCAGCTGAATCAAGGCTGAAGTTAATCAGAGGTTAGAGGTTGAGTTCTTTCGAGGTTGGGGTCGTATGATACATTTCTGGAAAGCGTTGGAAGGGCTTTACAACTCTGCTGTTGAGGTCCAGAGGTGTTTCATCCCTTAACCACTCGAAAAATGCAGTAGAGTTGAAACTGTCCAGAAAACAGGACAGAGCAAAGACTCTCTGTAGACTCTCATCGCCAATACGTCTCGCCCAGAGAGACGTCAAGAGCGTGAGGAGCGCCAACAGAGCTCCTACTCCGACTTCCTGGCAACTCATCCCCCTGTATTCTCAAGGGCGGATGAACCACTTGACGCGGACAACTGGCTCCGCGCCATAGAAATGAAGTTCGGGCTGCTCCAAATCAGCGAGCAGCGCAAGACTCAGTTCGCGGTCCAGCAGCTCCAAGGATCCGCGAGCGCGTGGTGGGCCAACTTCTGTGCTTCACAGCCCACCGACCGAGTGATGACCTGGGCGGAGTTCCGGACGGCCTTCAGGGCCTATCATATACCGCCAGGTCTGATGAAGAGGAAGACGCAGGAGTTCCTACACCTGCAACAAGGGAGCCGGAACGCGCTGGAATACTCCAGGGCGTTTAACGATCTCGCGCTATATGCGTCGTATCATGCTGATACCGATGAGAAGCGGCGAGACCATTTTTACCAGGGGCTTAACCCGCTCCTGAAGGACAAGTTGGCGATGTTCAATTGCGGCAGCCTCAACGACATCATTGATGCTGCGATTGTTCAGGAGGACTCCGGCAAGGAGTTGGCGGCGGCAGAGCGAAAGCGAAGCGCGCCGCAGAGCAGCAGAGAAGGAGGCGGTCCTTCTCAGAAGTTTAGGATGGTGAATCGCCCACCATCAGGTCCACGCTGGCAGCCACCACAGCGGTCGATGCCGTTCCGCAGTCGGCCGTATTCTTCGCCGGCATTCCGGCCGGCACTGCCAGTACCACCGCAACAACAACAGCAGCAGCGGGCGATGCCGCGTGCGTTTGCACCTCCGCAACGCATGCCGGGCTTTCGTCCACCGAGTACTCCACCAGCAGCGGCCACATGTTACAAGTGTGGTCGTCCACGACACATCGCGAGCAGTTGCCCGGAGAGGCAAGGCGGCGGAGTGGCACCACAGTTTCCGGGGAGGAATCAACCCCGGAACCCTACTAATGCGCGGCGGGCAAACCCTAGGCCCGGCACTGTCCACCAGCTTGCCATTGAGGACGTGCCGGAGGGCGAGCCAATCCTTGCGGGTATGTTCCAACTGCACCAGCATCCCGCTATAGTACTGTTTGATTCAGGCGCCACGCATAATTTTATTAGCCAAGCTTTCATTGCTAAACACAGTTTGCCAATACTACCCACCGATAATCCATATTTAATTTGTTCACCGGGTGGGAAGATTTCAGCAAGCGTAATGGTCTCCAAAGCACCATTATGCTTAGCGGGGATAGTGTACCCCACGTCTCTCATTATCTTAGAGGGACAGAAGGTCGATGTCATCCTAGGGATGTCGTGGTTAACCCGCCACGGCGCTGTTTTAGACACCGTCCTTCGAGTCGTGCACTTAAACTCAGAAGTGCACGGTTCTCACTC
>JASWHV010000597.1:0-26452 GCA_030760725.1 Neostapfia colusana | reverse complement strand
GCATGTTTCCCGTGATTACTTTTAAACGTTGTGGTAGCTAAGACCCGCTTAACTAGTTGTAGCTTCTCCGTGTAAGTAGTCTGGCCGACACGATGGTCTGACGGTGGCTACTTGCTCCTCAGTTAACGTAGCTCGATGAAGTCAGCTAGCCGTTACACTAGCAAGTAGCATACCGCCCCTCTCCATCCAAGGCCAGAGTACTTGCTAGGTGATAGCCACATGCTTGACATGTGAAGTGCCACGAACCCCTCCTTGACCTTGTAAACTCTTCCTTGATGCCCTAAGGCCCCGTCATCACACTATAATGTGATGACGTGTGTGATCCCTTGAAAATAGAATGCTTAGAAACCCTGGCGATGTTCGCATCGTAACTCACTACAATTAATCATCGAATTTGCGAAAAGTGTGAAAAGTGTCTTGGTGGTGTGAGTTAGGAAGTGGGTTGGGAATGGTGCTATACAACTTGTGTGGGATGAAGTGGGGAAAGTGAAGTGGTTGAGGCGGGATTTGGTGAATGAGTAGTGTGTGCTTCGATGTAGTCCACTTGTCGTGGACATTGATGGAGCGGCCTCACCAACTCAAGGACCAGTTCATATGACCTCGTCATAGTGATTTCGTACAACCACAGAACCTGTATGGGCAGGATTCCCTCTACCTTCTTGGTGACTTCCACATGAGCCGTCTGGCGGCCAGTACGGTACGGAGGACCAGGAAAAGACACGGGGGAGTCATTACCCGTGGTCCGGCTGGGAGAGTAATTGCCCAAATAGCCCCTGGGTGCGCCCCGTGGTGTGATTGTGGGGTTACTCGGGGAAGATGAGGCGAACGTTACGCTACTCCCTTGCCAGGAGAGCTTGACCTGTGGGTAAAGTGTACAACCTCTGCAGAGTGTAAATCCGGATAACCGTTGCCACGGTATTGGCACTCTATGCTCTGAGCTCTTATTGATTAGCCTTAGTGTGTTTCCTTGGTGCGCTGAGTGGCTGTGTTTGCCGTGTTTTGGAGATTTGGGCTGTGTGCTGAGAACTAGTAGAGTCGTGGGCTCGAACGTTCGGTTAAAACTTAGGGACGGGATGGAGCTCAAACTCCCCCAGTTCCCACCAACTAAAAGCAAGAAACAACTGCCTCTTTTGCTTTGTAAAACCTTCTTCAAAGAAGACCCTGCATGAATGCTTTTTGGCAACCCTAAGCCATATGGCCCTCCCTTGTTATAACCCTAGCATGAAACACATTCCTTTGCGTAGCGTTAGGGCTTACTGAGTACCTTCCGTACTCACTCTTGCTTTCTTCGCGACCCTCAGAAGCAGAGGAAGAGAGGGAGATGGAGGATGAAGCACAATACATCGACGAGTAGGCCTAGTCCTGCGCCCAAGGCTGCCTGAGGGGAATGGGAGCCACTTAGTCCGCTGCCTTTCACTAGTTGTCACTCTTTTGAGACCCTGCGAGGCCAATGAAGTGTAACTTAAAAACTTGGTTGTAAGACCTTAAGGGTTATGTTGAGGCTAAATTATTGCATGGCTTTAGATCCATTCTATTGTGCGTACCGACTACTGATCCAGGGATTGGTACAAGATGCACAAGTGGACCACGCAAGAGGTGGGTCCTGACATAGTGGTATCAGAGCCGTATAGGCCGTAGGATGAAGCCGTAGAGACGAAACATCGACGGAACGCTTATTTTCCAAAAATTATGTGCGAAAATCTACCTTTACGAGACTTACCTCACTCTTATGTAAAATTATTTTGTCAAAACAACACTGACCCACAGTTTACCTTGACAGATGGACGGCTGGTCCGAGGGTACTTGCCAGGACCTGACTGGGTTCCCGCAGATGTAGATCTGCACCTTGGAGAGACTCGGCTACACGAGGTTTCCGTGCTACCGCTGGAGGGAGTACGAGGAGGACGGTGCACTCCGCTGCGAGGCAGAGGTCCACGTCACTGAGGCGTCAGGACCTTACGGAGTGCAGCCCTACTCGCTCACCTTCACCGGAGCCCGCTATGCGGACTCCATCAGAGCTGTTGCACGGGAGGCACTGTTGGAGCTCAGCGACAAGTGCATGGAGCAGACCGGGCCGATGCCCATCCGTTACTTCCCCGTGCGCCGAGAGGACAGCTACATCTGGAGGCACCGAGTTGCAACACTAGAGGGACCCACCAGGACCGTAGAGGATACCACCTTGACAAACACTGCCAGATACCTGCACGCCTTGGACCAGTGCTGCGAGAACGCCCACACAGAGTGGAGGGCAGAGGTTGCTCGCACTCAGGACGCGGAGGCTAGAGTGAGGAGTCTGCAGGCCCAGCTGGACGAGGCCCGCACCGAGACCACGCGAGCTCGTGAGGTGACCGAGGCTCTGCGCGTGGAGCTCAACCACAGGACTGCATCACACGTCAGGGAGTTGGACTCCCTCTACCAGGCCGGAGCTCGCTCCGGGGGAGCACGAGTCCGGATCACTGCTCGTAAGAGCACCCTGGCCGTACAGCACGAGAGTGGCACGCAGATGATGCGTGTGCCAGCTGTACCCCACCTGACTCCCTCTGTTCGGGCCACTATAGCCAGGGGCGCTGGATGCTTCGGCCGAGGCAAGAGCCTTCGACTGCTGGAGCAGCTGCGTGGAGGACGCACTGGGAGCACGGAGACGTACAACGACTCCGACGACGACACCGGAGACGAGCCAGAGGAGGACGAGCACCCGTAGGGAGGCGACGGTCAGGACTCGAGCATCGAGATACTATAGGAGGTTGCTAGCTGTGGAGGACCTAGGCAGGGGACCGCAAGACACGGTGGTGGAAAGTTCCCTTTCACCGTTGAGGAGTTGGTCGACGACGGGATCGACTTGGGGCGCGAGTGGCGCCAGGACGATGACATGGAGAATGCCGTACCCCCACGAGTCCCACCACAGTAGGCAGCAACCTGTAGTACCATGAGTAGCCCGGCATAGTGTGAGTTATGTACCCCGTGTTAGTGGATGATTAGCATCGTGATTGTTAGATGTGGCGTGAGTGTGTTGCAAGGTCCTAGACCTGCTATGTGTTGTACCATGTGATGATTGTACTCTAGTAATGATGGTGTGATTTGCCGGGAATTAATGGACTTCCAGTATGTGTGATAAAACTCTATTGAGTGAAATGGGCAAGAGCTTAGGCGAGGTGCACCCCTCTTAAAAAAAGGATATAATAATAGTAATAAGCAAAATATTAACCTAATTAGAAAACCCCTATATTAGAATATGGTCACATAAAACAAGCAACAACTAAAGTTCCGTGAAATTTTACTTCTCCAGATGGCCCCCAAGAGATCCGCCAGAGTTCAGGCACGCTGGGAGCGCGTTGCCGAAGGGGCTCAGGCACCTGTGGCACGTGCACCCCGAAGCGTACCCGCCCGGAGGGGCAGGGGAGCAGGACGTCGTGCACCAATCCAGGCCCCACGGGTAGCAGCTTTTGGAGGAGGTGAACCCAATAGGGCAAACAACCTTCCGGAGAGAGTTGGTGAAATCAACCCCGAAGAAGTGCCAGCTGTGGAGGAGGAAGTAGTGCCTCCACCACCACCGGCTACGTTGGCCGAAGTCATGGCAATACAGACACAGATGTTACATGCCATAACTCAGGCAATGCAGGGGCAGTGAGGCCCTGGGGCGCCTCCGCCCTCGGGGATGTCAGAGTTCATGAGACTTCGACCCCCGATTTTTTACGGCGCTGATGAGGACCCGTTGGCAGCCGATGACTGGCTGCGCAACATAGGCAAGAAACTCGACATCACCGCAGCCGGAGACCAAGAGCGAGTAATGCTAGCCTCCCATCAACTAGTGGGAGCTGCCGCAGAATGGTGGGACAACTACCGTGAAGCAGCGGCCGAACCTGACACAATAAGCTGGGAGGAGTTTCAGCAAGCCTTCCGGGATTATCATATCCCCGAAGGAGTTATTGAAATGAAGGCAGACGAGTTCCGTGCACTGCGTCAAGGAGTCATGACCATCAACCAATACATCAAGAAGTTTTTAAAGTTGGGACGCTACGCCAGTAGAGAAATCAACACTGACAAGAAGAAGCAAGACCGTTTCCGCAAAGGGTTGAACGGTGTCATGAAAGCCCAACTTGTCACACACATATACCCGGATTTCAACACCCACATGAATAGGGCCATATTAATGGAAGATGCACGTTCCCAGATTGATGGGGAACAAAAAAGGAAGTTCCAGGTGCAAAAGTTCAAGCAGCAAGAGCGATTCCAACGGGCAAGGCCTAGCTTTCCGCCGAAGCCACGACAACAACCCACAATGCAGTTCCGCACCACGGGGTCCAACCTAGAGCAGCCAATGCAACAATATCGGCCGCCAAGCACCAATGCACTGCAGCAGGGCAATGCTAACACGACTCGAACGACGACTGCCGGCAGGGCTTGCTTCCATTGCCGCGACCCGGGGCACTTGATCGCAAATTGCCCCCTCATGAGGAAACCAAACGACGCCCCGACAAACTCAGGAGTAAGCACCGTTGCGTCCAACAACGGGGGCAACCCACCGCAGGCGTCAGGACCGCAGAACCGAGCTCAGTCCTTCGGACGCGGTCGTGTGAACCACATCGATGCAAGCCAGGCTGAGGATGCCCCAGACGTCGTACACAGTGAGTACCTGGTCAACTCAACCCTCGCCGCGGTACTATTTGATTCTGGAGCTTCGCACTCCTTTATTTCCTCCAACTTTGTGGCTAAAAGTGGATTGCCCACGGTATGGCTAAAAACCCCACTAGTGACCAGATCCCTAGGGGCCACTATAAAGTGCCACCTCGGATGCCTGGGAGTTAAGATTCAAATAAGTGGGGTAGAATTTCTAGCAGACCTAGTCGTCCTGAAGTCGGACAGCATAGATGTCATCCTTGGAATGGATTGACTGGCACGACATAAAGGGAATATATCATGTGCCAACCGCAAGGTCACGGCGACGAACCGTGACGGGATTAACGTGACATGCCAACCCTGTAAGCTCAGGATGGAACCCCTAGTGTGCAGTCTGGAAACAACACCCTTGGAGCAAGTGCTAGTTGTAAGTGAATACCCAGACGTATTCCCAGAAGAGCTACCCGGAATGCCCCCAGATAGGGATATTGAATTTCTAATCGACCTGATACCTGGGGCAACACCGATAGCTAAGAGGCCGTATCGGATGGCAGCCAACGAGGTGGCCGAGCTAAAAGAGCAGATCGGAGAATTGCAAGAGAAAGGATTTATACGACCTAGCTCTTCACCCTGGGGAGCTCCCGTACTATTTGTCAAAAAGAAGGACGGTAGCTTGAGGATGTGTATCGACTACCGGTCCCTGAATGTGGTCACGATCAAGAACAAGTACCCCTTGCCACAGATCGATGACTTGTTTGACCAACTAAAGGGAGCGAAGTACTTCTCCAAGATCTATCTGCGATCTGGTTACTACCAACTAAAAATCAGAAATGCAGATATCATGAAGACAGCCTTCGTAACTCATTATAGGCAGTACGAGTTCACAGTAATGCCGTTCGGGCTGACCAACGCACCGGCTTACTTCATGAACTTAATGAACAAGATATTCATGGAAGAGTTGTATAAGTTTGTCGTTGTCTTCATAGACGACATACTGATCTACTCGAGAAGTCAGGCGGAGCATGTCGAACATCTCAGAATAGTGCTGGGAAGGCTAAGAGCACACCAGTTGTACGCCAAGTTCAGCAAGTGTGAATTTTAGCTGCAGCAGGTCGCGTTCCTCGGGCACATAATAAAGGCCGAGGGAGTGGCAGTGCACCCAGCTAAAGTCGAAGCAGTCACTGACTGGAAGCAGCTCACCAGCGTGGTGGAAATACGCAGCTTCCTTGGACTGGCCGGGTATTACCGGAGGTTTATAGAAGGGTTCTCCAAAATTGCGAGGCCCATGACCGAGCTGACAAAGAAGGACAAGATATTTGAGTGGACTCCCGTCTGCGAGAACAGCTTCAGAGAATTAAAGAAGATGTTGACCGCAGCCCCAGTGCTGATCTTGCCGGATATACACAAAGATTTCGTCGTGTACTGCGACGCCTCCCAACAAGGACTTGGGTGTCTGCTGATGCAGGATGACCGAGTCATCGCCTATGCACCCAGACAACTAAAGGTCCATGAAAAGAACTACCCAACCCATGACTTGGAGTTCGCAGCCGTAGTCCACGCGCTAAAAATCTAGAGACACTACCTGATCGGAAACAAGTGTCAGATCTTTACAGACCACAAGAGTCTCAAATACATATTCACTCAGTCAGAATTAAACCTAAGGCAGCGAAGGTGGTTGGAGCTGATAAAGGACTACAACTTGGAAGTGCAGTATCATCCCGGTAAAGCTAACGTAGTAGCCGACGCTCTAAGCCGGAAGGCTCACTGTAACGTAATAAGGCCTGTTACCCGCCAACCGAGTCTGAGAGCGGAAATGCAAAAGTTGAACCTGCACATAGCACCAAACGGGTATCTGGGCACCCTATGCCTACAACCCACATTGGAGGATCGAATTCGGCAGGCCCAACGGGGGGATCCGGAAATCCGTACACTAAAGGCTCAGACAGGGGTAGGCAAGGCCCCTGGGTTTCATGTGGACGAGCACGAGACCCTGTGGTACGAGAACCGGATATGTGTGCCGAAGGCAAACGGGCTAAGACAACTGATAATGGATGAGGCCCACAATTCAGCGTACTCCATCCACCCGGGAACCACCAAGATGTACCAGGACCTAAAGCAAAAGTATTGGTGGGTGGCTATGAAAAGAGAAATAGCAGAATTCGTCGCCCATTGCGACGTTTGCCGCTGAGTAAAAGCCGAACATCAGAGACCGGCAGGGTTGCTACAACCCCTAACCATACCGGTGTGGAAATGGGATGAAATCGCTATGGATTTCATAACCGGGTTACCACGGACAAAAAAGGGAAACAACTCTGTTTGGGTCATCGTAGACCGTCTGACGAAGGTGCCCCATTTCATACCAGTCAAAACGACCCACCGTGGAGACCAACTAGCACAGCTATACATCGACCACATACTCCGACTGCACGGAGTACCAAGCCGTATAGTATCAGACCGTGACTCCCAGTTCACGACACACTTTTGGAAGAGTTTGC
Organism: Neostapfia colusana; assembly: GCA_030760725.1. Classification (NCBI taxonomy): domain Eukaryota; kingdom Viridiplantae; phylum Streptophyta; class Magnoliopsida; order Poales; family Poaceae; genus Neostapfia; species Neostapfia colusana. Next base: position 19,340 of record JASWHV010000597.1, on the reverse strand, counting down.
ATGCCCTCGTGGGCACCAAACTAGATTACAGTTCTGCCTACCATCCACAGATGGACGGGCAGACTGAACGGGTAAATCAGATACTAGAAGACATGCTACGCACATGTGCTCTGACATGCGAAAAGGGTTGGGAGAAGAGTATGTCCTTTGCAGAGTTCTCCTACAACAACGGCTACCAAGCCAGCCTACAGATGTCACCCTTCGAGGCATTGTGCGGAAGAAAGTGCCGAACACCACTGATGTTGTCGGAGGTTGGGGAGCGATCGTATTTTGGCCCTGCCATAATTAAGGACGCAGACGAACGAGTAGCCACAATCAGAGAGAACCTCAAGGTAGCCCAGAGCGGACAAAAGAGCTATGCGGACACCCACCGAAGGGAGCTCACTTTTGAAAAGGGAGACTTCGTATACCTCAAGGTGTCGCCTATCCGAGGAACGAGAAGGTTCCAAATACGGGGAAAGTTGGCCCCACGATACATCGTACCATTCGAAATACTCGGAAGAATAGGAGCAGTAGCCTACTGTTTGAAGCTGCCAGAAACCATGTCCGATGTCCACAACGTGAGCCACGTGTCACAACTTAAGAAATGCCTGAGGGTATCCGAGGAGCGAGTTTCGTGTGACGTGATGGACCTACAGCCGGACTTAAGATACCAAGAGCTGCCTACAAGGATCCTAGACGTCATCACCCGGCAGACACGCAGGAGGGCAGTGCGATTCTGCCGAGTCCAATGGACTAACCATACCGAAGCAGAAGCTACCTGGGAACGAGAGGACGACCTTAGGAGAGAGTTTCCTCACCTATTTGAGGAGGAAACCGAATCTCGAGGACGAGATTCCATTTAAGTGGGGTAGATCTGTAACAGACACACAAAAAAGGGGCAAAAAAATTTTACCTCCATCGCGCGGCCCGGCCTGGCCCAGGCGCTACAACGCCTCTTCCTCCTCTCGCCGCCGCCACACCCGAGCGCTCACTGCGCTAGGGTTGCCCCACCGCCGCCGCCGGGAATCCCGGCGATGGGACGCCCCGTCCCGTCGCCGGTCACCGCCCCGCGTCGCACCCCTCCCACCGCCGCAGATCCCGCCGAGCTGACCCGAAGTCGAGCGAGCCCGAGGCACGGCCGCTCGCACCCGCTCGCCGCGCGCGCCCGGAGATCCATCGACGGGACGCCCCGTCCCGTCACCGGTCGCCGCACCTCACTGAGCTGCCTTCCTCCACCGTTGTGCCGCGCGAAATCCGCCGAGTCGACGTCGAATCAATCGAAGCGAGACCTGCGGCCGCCCACACCACGCCATCACCGAACCCCGCGGTGGCTGCCTGCTCTTGTCACGTCACCTTCAATGGCCTGTGCGCCGAGCCTAGAGCTGCACTGCCACGTCTCCTCCTCCTGAAATCCCGCGTGCCGCATCAAATGCGGCTGCCAGGCGCCCCCACTGCGTGTGGTCATCCGAGATGCCTCGCCCGACTATAAAATGGGTGCCCCTTCCATTGTTCCTCCTTACACGCCCACCACCGAGCTCACAGCACCGGTTGAGCAAGAAGAAGGGTCGCCGGCGCCGAAATCTCGCAAGAACAGCACCCTCTTCATCAACTCCGGCCACCTCCCAAGTTTTCCACGGTGAGCCCCCGTCCCTCTCCTTTCGATTCCTCGCACTCACAGCTCTTCTAGCTATCGTATAAAGTTTCCTACATGCAAACGTCGAGGATAGGGCCCTAGGCATGCGCACGCCAAGTGTCGTCGCGCTCCGTCGCCATGACACGCTGCCGGCCGCCATGGGGCTCTCCCCCGGTCCGGCCGATCATATCGAACCTCTCGCACACCTCAATGCATGTATAGAATAGCATGTTTACTTTAGAATGCAAAGCGATCCATCACGCCGAACCCCGCGGCTATCGCCACAACTGGCGATCCCTAGCCGTCGTTCCGGCAAACCCTCGGACCATCCTGATATGTTTCGCACGTAGTCTAGAGGACGGCATGCCCGGAATCCCCCACCAATGAATAGGGTTGGGTCCCGACCAAATTCTAGAGACCCCTCGCCACACCGGCGTGCACCAACCAAGGGTGCCAGCCAAGCGGCCACACGGCGCCTAGGTGGCGGGCTAGTAGGGCGCTACGTCCGAGAGCGATCACGGGTGTTAGCCCCGTCAACGCCAACTCAGCCAAATGAACCCCTTGCGCACACGGTAGTCGAAGCGGCAGCCACATCGGCAACCTAACCCATGTGGAGGCCCAGTCAGTCTCCACATCGTCGCCTCTTTACTCCGGTTCGCAAGGAACGATGAAAACGACTTCATAGACTTGGTCCACGTGTACCCAGGACCCCATGAGATACCCTCTTAAGTGCAGGACTTCAGAACGGTCGGCAACTATTAAAGAATAATGACAAGAGAATGGCCCAAACAGACTCACGAACACGTTAAATCAAAATAATATATAATAACCCATGTAGGTTAAGCGAGGATAAAAGGGTTAGCTCATAGTTAATTACCCAACTAATGACATCACCCCGTTCAGTCCACGAGGTGAAATAAGCCTCGTACCAGGGACACCTATCGGATTTTTTGTAATCACCCTATTGAAAGTTGTTCGGATTCCCCGGATTTCCTTGGATCTGACGCTCGTGCAAACTACATACTATAGCGAACGAGGGATTCGACGAGGAACTCGAAGACCCGGATTACGAGGAGTTCTTAGAAGATTTCGAAGGCAAGCTCTAATTTCCTTGATCATGATTGCTCCTATGAATTTGCAAAACTGCCCTGATAGCCTGTTTTTTTAATATGCATGTTTCCCGTGATTACTTTTAAACGTTGTGGTAGCTAAGACCCGCTTAACTAGTGGTAGCTTCTCCGTGTAAGTAGTCTGGCCGACACGATGGTTTGACGGTGGCTAGTTGCTCCTCAGTTAACGTAGCTCGATGATGTCAGCTAGCCGTTACACTAGCAAGTAGCATACCGCCCCTCTCCATCCAAGTCCAGAGTACTTGCTAGGTGATAGCCACATGCTTGACATGTGAAGTGCCACGAACCCCTCCTTGACCTTGTCAACTCTTCCTTGATGCTCTAAGGCCCCGTCATCACACTATAATGTGATGACGTGTGTGATCCCTTGAAAATAGAATGCTTAGAAACCCTCGTGATGTTCGCATCGTGACTCACTACAATTAATCATCGAATTTGCGAAAAGTGTGAAAAGTGTCTTGGTGGTGTGAGTTAGGAAGTGGGTTGGGAATGGTTCTATACAACTTGTGTGGGATGAAGTGGGGAAAGTGACGTGGTTGAGGCGGGATTTGGTGAATAAGTAGTGTGTGCTTCGATGTAGTCCACCTGTCGTGGACCTTGATGGAGCCGCCTCACCAACTCAAGGACCGGTTCGTATGACCTCGTCATAGTGATTTCGTACAACCACAGAACCTGTATGGGCAGGATTCCCTCTACCTTCTTGGTGACTTCCACATGAGCCATCTGGCGGCCAGTAGGGCACGGGGGACCAGGAAAAGACACGGGGGAGTCATTACCCGTGGTCCGGCTGGGAGAGTAATTGCCCAAATAGCCTCTGGGTGCGTCCCGTGGTGTGATTGTGGGGTTACTCGGAGAAGATGAGGCGAACGTTACGCTACTCCCTTGCTAGGAGAACTTGACCTGTGGGTAAAGTGTACAACCTCTGCAGAGTGTAAATCCGGATAACCGTTGCCACGGTATTGGCACGCTATGCTCCGATCTCTTGTTGATAAGCCTTAGTGTGTTTCCTTGGTGTGCTGAGTGGCTGTGTTTGCCGTGTTTTGGAGATTTCGGCTGTGTGCCGAGAACTAGTAGAGTCATGGGCTCGAACGTTCGGTTAAAACTTAGAGAACTGGCGGGATGGAGCTCAAACTCCCCCAGGTCCCACCAACTAAAAGCAAGAAACAACTGCCTCTTTTGCTTTGTAAAACCTTCTTCAAAGAAGACCCTGCATGAATGCTTTTCGGCAACCCTAAGCCATATGACCCTCCCTTGTTATAACCCTATCATGAAACACATTCCCTTGCGTAGCGTTAGGGCTTGCTGAGCACCTTTCGTACTCACTCTTGCTTTCTTCGTGACCCTCAGAAGCAGAGGAAGAGAGGGAGATGGAGGATGAAGCACAATACATCGACGAGTAGGCCTAGTCCTGCGCCCAAGGCTGCCTGAGGGAAATGGGAGCCACTTAGTCCTCTGTCTTTCACTAGTTGTCGCTCTTTTGAGGTCCTGCGAGGCCAATGAAGTGTAACTTCAAAACTTGGTTGTAAGACCTTAAGAGTTATGTTGAGGCTAAATTATTGCATGGCTTTGGATCCATTCTATTGTGCGTACCGACTACGGATCCAGGGATTGGTATAAGATGCACAAGTGGGCCCCGCAAGAGGTGGGTCCTGACAAAGTGTATAATTTCCACGCATTGGATTACTCAAGGTCACACAATTAGAATCAGCTTCCACTAAAATTCCACCACGGGTACCATTTGCCGGCAAGTAATCCATCAAGTCTAGACGCTGCCCAACAATCTCCAACTGGACAGATGTGAGGGATGCCATTTTTGTTTCTTGTAGACACACAATTGTTGGGGAAACTGACTGGATCATACTGGAAACGGCGGCTTGCCGTGCTGCAAGATTAAGACCCCGTACTTTCCAACTGAGAAATTTCAGATGAGTACTACTCATAGAGAATACAGAGTAAGCAACATAGGAAACGAAGACCCAACTTATGACAACAACCTTGGTCAAGTACCAGCACAGAACAAAAACAGAACACCAGACTACTGAGGACCTTGCCTACAAGACAAACGAGTCGACACCATCCAACTATTGACCATACTAAGACAAACCAGAAAATGCCTGCGAAGCAGACGAACAACCTTGCCATAGGAACTAACATCGACAAACGATGACCAGCTGCAGTGTCTCTGATACATTTTATTCATTGACCCCCTAAGAATACAACCAAGCAAGTGCTGAATTGCACTAGGACGCAGCCATGACCGCGGCCTCATCCCTGACCAGATCAACCATAGCCTCCGAAGCCGATGCGTGATCAAGCTGCGTGGCCCCACGAATAGCAGCGATGGCTTTCTGATGCAACGGTGTTTTATACATAGCACTGTACCTAGACATTGCTTCTTCTCCAATCGGCTCACCCTCCTCAACAAAGTCCAATATCTTCATAAACCGCTGCGAAGCTCGCTGGGAAACTGGCAGCACCAAAGGACAAGCAGCCTGGCGGGCACTCCTACGAGGAGGGCCGACAGAAATCGAACGACTTTTCCTGCGTCGTACTGGTGACTGTCGTTGTGGATCAGCAAGAAGCGGTGCAGGTGTTGACGGAAAAAGGTACTTCAAATGTTGTTCCTGAGCCAAGAATGTCTGATTTCCCAAAGTGGCCTCTCCCGCGTCAACAATCAGCTCCTTTCCTCGGTGGACCGAGGGCCAAAGTTAAACTCCCCAGTACCAGTTTCTTGCTCCTCAGTGAGACCTCCATCATCTTCAGTAATATTTTCCGACAAGACGTGCTAAGCTACCTCAATTAATGGAACCTGCTCAACAGATGAAATCGGCAGAACTTGTATCGTGGGCTGTGAGGCATCGGTTGATGACGAGACCAAAGCACGGCAAGGGAGACACTCCTCTAACATTGGGTCAGGGGACCGCTCCAGAGGAAGATTCAGAGACTCACTTACCATGTTCCAATGATGTTCAGTTTTATCAACGATGGGATCAGGTATGGGATCAGACTTGACACCTGTAGTAGTTGGTCCCTTCACAATAATATGTGAGTGAATACCAGAGGGAGTCCGACTCACTACTTGCTGCACATTGCCTGATTGTTCCAATGACTCAGGTACATTGCGTGTAGTTGCTTGACAGAGAGTGACCTTGGATATGCCCAGCATCATGAGCCTTACCACTGCCCCGCCATGGAGACCGAGAACGATGACGATCAGGCTGCTCCCGCCGACCAAAGAAATCAGCTGGTGAACCCCTTGCATTGATATTATTCCTCCAATTACGACATGGCAATGACCGATTCCTATCATCCGGGTCCTCGTCCCCATATCCACCACGCAAATGATGATTACAGGAACTCTGACGCTGCTGTGGAGCCCCCACACCATCCACCACTCCACGCCTCCAATGGAAACCATAAAACCTTGGATAATCAGCACCCTTCGAGTTGGAAGAGACTGAGGACATTAAACCACTCATTGCACATGCAGGGGATTCAGTTGATACAGGGGAATAATCATAGAAATGATCAAGGTGGATAAGAATCTCCATCTCATGCCCTTCCGGTGGAGAAACCTGTTCGCCGACTCTAGGAGGACCATCCCGGATACTCGAACGAGCAGCCTGACCCGAGAAACATGTAATCACCTTACTTCGCGGAAGAAGGTTCGGGTTAAACATCCAGCCCGTGAAACCAAACAGGCTCGAGTAAGCCTCTTCCGATGAGGGTGGGTCCATAAAATCAAAAAGACAAATATCTCCAAGAATATGACGGACACCTTCTGTATACCAAGCATAAGCAGGCAAATTTTCAATGAATACCTTAACTTGATACAACCAGGACACCGGCCGCGCAGAAGAGGAGAGCGTCCATGGTTGTACATCATGCTGAACACCAACGACTGATATGGTAGCCCTCTGCATCGCCTGGTCTCTATGTTCGACGAAATCAAATCTCACCAGAAAGGTGTCCGCCCGCAGATGAGAGACAAAAAAGAAATCTTTGAGGTACGTGAAGATGTTGATGAAGAGCAGAGCTAATCTCAACAACTGAGGTTGGACGACGCAAATTGGGACCGGAAAGGAGCACAGCTTTGCAACTAAGATTATGATACTCCGCCGCCATAATTCCTCCAGATACCAAAGTGGATTGCCCCGACAAGGGCCTTCGATCAGGTTGGCCAAGGCTAGGACAGGGTACCCTTGACATACCGGCCGTAGAGGGAGCCTGAGATTGGGTGGAACTATAGATTTGGGCTGTGCCGATAGGGGTGGGAAGATCAACCTACTGTGGATGTCTGGTTTTGCAATGACACTATCCTGGGCGATAGGTTTATTTGGAAGAAGACTAGGATGGATACGACGAAGGTCTCCCGACGGTGAGGGCACTGTGCAACGACGTGCGAAGTGTCCAGAACCAAGACAAAGAAAGCACCGAGGGGGCTCCCCGCAGCAGATAATTAGAATTATACCACTCTTAACGTTGTGTTTCGCCAGAATACCACTCTCAACAGATGACTCGCTAAAATACCATTATAATTGTGACCAGTTTGCTCGTTTATCATCGAGACATTATAATTTGTCTCATAGCTCCCTTTTAACAGAAAAGAATATAAAAAAGACCAAAATGTCCTTAACTTTCAAGTGAGTGATATGACTAAACGAGTTAAGGGTATTTTGATTTTTTCCTATGTTCTTTTTTGTTAAAAGGAGGCTGTGAGACAAGTTATAATGTCTTAAGTGAATAATGTGAGTAAGAGAGTTAAGGGTATTTTAGTCTTTTTCTATGTTCTTTTCTGTTAAAAGTGGGCTGTGAGACAATTTATAATGTCTCGATGGTAAACAAGCGAATTGATCATAATTATAATGGTATTTTAGCGAGTCATCTGTTGGAAATGGTATTCTGGTGAAGTCCAACATTGATAGTGATATAATTTCAATTGTCTCTGTCGGTAGAAGGCAAATTTATGATCTTTGAAAAGACATCTGAAGCAACGCCCTTTAAAAGCCTGCTTATACTCAGGTGGAAGATCAGACGACCCATGAGACTTCCTGTAGCTCAAAGTAGAGCTAGCAGACCGATGTGCAGCACGGCGGCGTGATGAAACTAATGTCCATCCGGACGATAGGTCCCCGCTGCCGCCCAAATTTTTTCCAGAGGAATTAAATCCAGCCGCCGTAGTTTGCGAGCGGCACGATGTCTGTTTTGATGGTTTCAAAACATTGGGAACATGGACCGAAGCGATGTGAGCAGCATCGTAGACCGGGTCGCTAGCTGGAAGGACACAAATTGAATTAGGTGGAACGGAATTCTCTCTCCCCGGTGCATAAAAAACTGTGGTTTTAGACATGTTCTCGCATATTAAATAAATATTAAATAGACTTTCTTTTCATTACTATTGTAGTCTCTTTAATAGCTTGATTGGTCTACTCCACTAGTTTCCAGACCTCTCATGTAGGTTCAATTGCTAGTCATACACTTTAACACACGTTTATTACGTTTTTTTACGAGACAAATTACTCGATTTTGCTTAAACGTCAATTTTTTATGCACTCGTAGCTTCTATGTAAAAAGACATTTTCTTGTGTACTGGAGGGACTAGACCGAAAGTCACTGGAAGCGACCCAAGAATAAGGTCCTTCGACGTCCCCGATACTACAATCTTTCAATGTAGTAGGCTTAGGGACCATTAAGTAGGGACAGGTGGAGATGGAACAAACGAAACCGGCGGAGAGGGCGAGGAGGACGAAGGCAGGATACCCACGACCGACGCCACACGATCATTGGAAGAGATGGACATAGTTGAAAGAACTGGATTAAGAAGCGACGGTGACCGACTCGTAGGAGGACAAGAGGAGGTAACAAGATTCTTGGACGAAATCAGAACTTCAAATGCCGAAGAAGATGGACGCCGTGAATCATCGTCGGACTCAGAAACTTCCACACATGATGGGCAACAGGGAAAAAGCACTATCATCTTCAGCAAAGCTAGCACCAACCAAACCCTCACACTCGGAAACTGGAGTTTTAAGGGAAGAAAATGGCGTACACAACAAATCAGAAGCCAGCGGCGAGCAACTGGGAGCATAGATGGACGCCGGAACCAAGTTGTGCGTCGGCGAACAACTGGGAACTCGGGTGGACGCCAGAGCCGGACTGGTTGTCGACGAGCAACTTAAGGCATGAATGGGCACCAGGACCGGGCTGACCGTCGGCGAGCTGGCCGTCGGCGAACAACTGGGGATGTGGGTGGGCACCACGGCCGGGCTGGAACTTCTCCCTGGGGAGGGATACAGCGTCGATGCGGGTGATGGGAGAGAAGACTGCAGGGAGGTGGACGCTGGGGCCGGAGTGGCCTTAGGAGTGTCAAGCTGCTGCGAGGCTCAAAAAAGAGGTTGGGTAAGCTAAGCTGTGCTTCTTTAACAGATATTCCTACTTGGTTATTTACTTTGACTTTTGGTGGTAGGTGTGAGACTGAAAAAAAAACGAGGATAATGATAACCTTGTTTTGTTGGCTCTGTGAAAGAAACCGGAGGGTGTTTTAGAAGCAAGACAATATAATGGATCAGATGTCTTTTGAGGTTAGGGACATGGTAAAGCTCTGTAAGTTAGCAGTAGCACCTTGCCTTTCTCGATCTATAATTGTATTAAAGTTTTCCTTTTTCTTTTTAATGTTTAGTTCGTCTGGTACTATATCAATGTAGACTTTGTTTCTCCTTATTAATATAAACCGGTTTTATCCGAGCTTTCTAAAAAAATTAAGATGAACTATGTATTCGCTGGGTCTGCAAATCCATGTGCTCATCAGGTACAATTACCATACATAGACCTAAATGTTCTCTTAGTCTGATGTATTGGAGTTCCGAGAGGAATATGCCTGCGTGGCAACATCGTGACGCTGGTTCTTAGTTTTGACCTGAAAGGTAGCATTGTTGTACTCTGACTGTTTTCGGAGGAGTATACCTGTTCAAGGCTATGATAGATGGTAGCAATGGATGATCGTAGGGTGATATTTTCTGACACTGAATGTTTTGGCTGCAAATATTTTCTGACACTGAATGTTTTGGCTGCAAATATTAATCTAGCTTTAATCCAGTCGGTTATTTTGAATGCGTGAGCCCTGGTGCGATCGACGTCAACAGTGTGCATCGGCTGTGCTCCTGCATCCAATGGCTCTATGGCTCGTATATGGAGGGCAAAGAAGAATCGTTTAATCGCGAGCTAATAAACAGGAAAATAAGTAGTTTGATGTTTGTTTCCTGTAATATTCCCATGTTTGTGTGTACTGAAGAATTCCCGATTACTGAAATCACAGGTCGCCTTCCAAATCTCAATTCTTGATGAGAATTGGGATATGCACTACAGGATTCCCGTCAGCATACGACGGCTAAAACCGTCGTATATAAAGTAGAAGCTATCCTATATAACCTATATACGACGGCATGTGGTCGTCGTATATATTTTGTCGTATATATAGTTATATATGACGGCACCGTCGTATATAACAGTATATATACGACGGCCCCTTATATACAACGGCCCGGTTCGTAGAGTTGGGCTAGTGGGCCGGGGTCTTTATATACGACGTCTGGGCTCTGGCTGTCGTATATAAGAGCTTATATACGACAGTCTGGGCCTAGCCGTCGTATATAATTTAGGCTTATTTACGACGGCCCTGTATAGCGACCATTGTATATAAACTATACAGGACGTCGTATATAAGCTTTTCCATTTTTTTTAAAAAACAGAAAATGGCTAACCTGGCTCGATAGCTAGCTATACATCCACAATAACATGACAACAACAAAACAGTTTGACATACAAAATCACAACAAGGTGCAATAGTACACATCCACAATCACGAAGTCTGACATTCATACAATCAAAAACAAAATCACAAGTCTATTGATTACTAGCCCCTCCACTACCTTCGGAAGCGAAGCAGTCATCCTGCCGCGGCGAACCTGGCGCCCTTAGCTGCGGCGATGGAGTCTGAGCCTCCATCCTTGATCCCTGCGAAACACAGTGACATATGTACAAGTTTATAACGGTGTTCTCGTATTCAATTGTTTAGTTGAACTTAATGTAACTTCGTTTTTGTACCTGTACTCCAGGAAACTGCTCCTGTGGTGCCGACGGCTGCAGCATGAACGGAGGTGGCTGTCACAACGGTATCTGGATTTGCTGCCCTTGCTATCGAGCTAGCGCATGTCATTTCAAACATTACAATTTACAAAACCAATTGAAATGCAATGTAACTAAAGTATAATTGTATGTTTCTTACTTTCATTGCCGCTTGCATCTGTGTCATATAGGACGCATGGTACGCCATGGCAGCCCTGTTGTTCTCTCGCTCTCTCGCCAAGGTGGGCTAGGTTGGGGCGGGGGTGGCGCCGTCGATGGAGAAAACCAATGGTGGGGGGAGAGGGGGAGCACACTGACCTGCGCCCGTGTGAGGTTGAGCGCCGGCAGATCCGCGACAGCCGGTCAATGGAGGCCGACGAGTGCCGGCAGATCTACAGTCCCGCGGCGGAGGAGGCCGAGCGCCGAAGGATCGGCAGTTCCGCGGCAGAGTGTCGGAGGCCGAGCGCTGGCTAAGCCGCGGGGGGGGGGGGGGGGGGGGGAGGGGGAGGGGGGGAGGGGGAGGGGGGAGGGGGTGTGTGTAGGGCGAGGCGGCCTAGGTTGTTCACACCGTGCTTGTGTAGACGTATACGTTACCACTAAATGGGTCGCATCGGGCCCTAAGCCCATTTATGTACATATAGTACTTTTAAACACTCAAACAATTGAAACAATAATCAATTAAACTACTAACTCATATGCATTAATCATCTAAGCAATTAACAACTCATCTAAACAAGCATAATTATCACAGTTAACAAGCTTATCAATTCGAAGCAATTAAAAAAATTACACCTAGCTAGCAATTCAAATAAACCCGGGCAATAATTAAACCTAAGCATATCAATTCATCTAAATCTAAACAATTAGTCACTAAACAATCAAAATCAAACAAGCATAATCTAAACAATTGGTAATTAAAAAACAAAGCTATCTAGATGGGGAGAGAGGCGGGCGACTTACCTCACGATGGAGGCGGCGCGGCGAGCGGCACACGGCGAGGCGGGTGGCGCACGGCGTGGAGGCAGACCGGCACGGTGCGGCGGCGCGCAGCGCGACGGGCGCAGGTCCGGGCGGTGCGGCGATGTGGCAGCGCGCTGGGGCTAGGCAGCGCGTGGGGCGGCGCTGCGGGGCGGCGGCGGCCGGGTGCGCTGCGGCGAGGCTGCGGCGGCCGGGGCGGGGACGTCCGGAGCGGCGGCGGCTGGCGGCGGCCGGGGCGGCGGCGGCGTTTCGGGCGACGGGGGCTTCGGGCGGGACGGGCCGGCTGGCGGCGGCGGCCGGGGCGGCGGCTGGCGGCGGCGGCGTTTCGGGCGGCGGGGGCTCGGGTCGGCGCGGGCGTGAATGCCCGCGCTGACCCGAGCCCGCGGGTATATAAGACTTATTTACGACGGCCCGTGGTGTGACCATCGTAAATAAGCTTATTTACGACGGCCTCTGTTAGATACGACAGCCAGCCACACGGGCTGTCGTAAATAAGATATATGTACGACAGCCTAGGGTTGGCTGTCGTATATAAGATCTATTTACGACAACCAGTTAATAAACGACGGCTGTGAATGCCCGCGCCGACCCGAGCCCGTGGGTATATAAGACTTATTTACGACGGCCCGTGGTGTGGCCGTCATAAATAAGCTTATTTACGACGACCTCTGTTAGATACGACAGGCAGCCACACGGGCTGTCGTAAATAAGATATATGTACGATAGCATAGGGTTGGCTGTCGTATATAAGATCTATTTACGACAGCCAGTTAATAAACGATGGTTGTACCGTCGTATATAACCTTATATACGACTTCCTGTTCGGACCGTCGCATATAAGTTTATATACGACGGCTGGCCGTCGTATGTTAATCCGGCTGTCGTATGTTGACCTCTTTCCTGTAGTGATGGGGTTGTGTAGATTTTTAATGAAACAGCTACCCCGCCATTTTTTTGGGCAGATATCCGAAATATAGACATGCAAGTGCATCGAGAATCCCAAAGGCCTGTAACAAATCCACTAATTATGATGCTAACCATCAGTAGGTGTAATTCCACTTTCACCATCTTCAAAAACTAGCTTGAACTTTCACCGATGACATGGCATCGTCATTAAAAAACCATTGCACGGTACGTGCCCATCGACAGTGACATGTCATTCGATTTTGATGGTCGAGCTCATAAGCATGGTTCACGTGTTCGTTGACCTTCAAGGGGACGTTAATTCGGGTCCGTTAGTTGTTTAATTATTATAGCTATATTTCTTTGTTAAGTCTTCCTTAATATCACAAACATTTACTTTTTTCTTTTCTTTTTTCTTTTCTTTTTCTACTTCTTTTCCTTTTTTCTTTTCTTTTCCTATTCTTTTTCGCTTTTTTCTATATCTCGCTCTGGCTTGCATTACATGTGCATGACACGCAACACTCCAAGCTACGTGCTAATGGAATGAGGCATGTGCACTTAGGGCTGGTAAATGGCTTAAAAATGAATTAAAACAATGTCCCTGGTTCGAATCCGGCAGATCGGAAACATTTACTTTTTCCTTTTCCTTTTTCTTTTCCTTTTCTACTCCTTTTCCTTTTTTCTTTTCTTTTCCTAATCTTACCCTTTTTCTTTTCCTATTCTTCTTTTCTTTTCCTGTTCTTTTTCCTTTTTTTCTTTTCCTATTCTTTTTCGCTTTTTTCTATATCTCGCTCTGGCTTGCATTACATGTGCATGACACGCAACACTCCAAGCTACGTGCTAATGGAATGAGGCATGTGCACTTAGGGCTGGTAAATGGCTTAAAAATGAATTAAAAATATGAAAGGCCGAATTAGATCAGGCAAAATTTATATTTATTTTAAAACTAAAATTTGATATGGGCTGAAATAAATTGTGAAATGAGCCGGTGGACTGAGCCCATTATACCATCCCTATGTGCACTTCAATCAGAATCAGACCATCAAATACTGCACAGAGCCAATCACAATCAGACCATCAAATGCTGCACAGAGCAGAGTACCACTATTGCTTGGTCCAGCGTGAGGGCACCAAAACGGCTACGAAACGACGGCCTCATCAGTTCAGCGTGAGTGCACTTCAATCAGAATCAGACCATCAAATACTGCACAGAGCCAATCACGATCAGACCATCAAATGCTGCACAGAGCAGAGTACCACTATTGCTTGGTCCAGCGTGAGGGCACCAAAACGGCTACGAAACGACGGCCTCATCAGTTCAGCTTTCCACCGTCACCATCTTGTGTAATCGCTGGTACGGTGCCGCGTGCTATTCAAGCTTGCTCCAGGTGCGTGACTATATCAATATCTATTTGAACATTTCCACCGATTCTTCTAAAAATGGCATAGCTAGATTTTGATCCGAACAGTAGTATCTTCATAATATTACAATTTTGCTTTTGACTATCGTGCTTATTATGACCTTGTCGACTCCAGAAACAACAATAGTTTGTGATTGGGGGAACTATGAAAATGAAACATGCTTGTGTAGAGTTTTTTGACCGTGCATGTATATAATAAGGTTGGTTATGGAAGAAGCAATGGCTCTTTTCTCACGTTACTCTCTCTCTCTCTCTAACTTTTAATTGATGATATTAGGACAACTTCCTTAGTTTGTTGTTTAGCTAAGTTGTTCTAGATAACATATTAACAACTAGAAAACATATGGTGTATTTGAAAACTCTTCTTTTGTGAAATACAATACAGACATAGTGGAATTGTACAATTGAGAATGCCATAGTGACACTATAACCAATTATAGCATGATGCTAAGGGTGCGTTTGACAAAAACAAATGTTTCAAATTCTAGATTGAATCAGTTGAAATGGTATTAAACAACAAAACAAATATTTCTGTAGTAAATATATGAGAAACGATTCACATTTTTAGCCTACGTGTGTGAAACGGCCGGAAGGGTGTTCCACACCTCGAAACACTTTATATTATTGCACCTTCCCTCTAATTTTATTATTATTTACAGTGATTTGCATCTGCTGCCCTTACTCTCAACTCTCGTAGCTCAAGCCGTGCAACTCGCCGTTGCCACCCTGTAACAAGGATTTATCCGTACATGTAGATGATGACATATATTTTGCAATGACACTTGTAAATAATATATATTGTTATACTTCATTATATGTACTGTGGTAAAAACAACATAGTTCATCGAAGGATAAATGAGTCATTTCAATCCTCCTCTCTGTACTAAAACTGAAACCAAACTAGCAAAACGGCTTATTAAGTGATTTAGTTTCAGACTAAGAAGCATCCAAATTGAAACTAAAACGTTTCTGATTCTCGAAGAATCTAGAACTGTACTAAACGGGACCTAAACTTATGGTGAAGAGATATGAAATGATATGTGCACATTTCAGATTGAGCCACACAGGCATGTTCCAAGAATATAGCATGATGCTTATCATTTCATATCTTATCTAAGCATGTGTTATGCATGATGCACTTGTCATATGCTTTGACTGTGGAGAACACTTGGGTATTTCTCGCAACATGCTGTAATCATGTTAGCATCCAGGGAAAACTTCATTTCGATACATGAATAACTTGTTTAATAGCTGAACCATCAACATGAACGGTGTCCAGCATTGTTACATCATGCACGAGAAGTTAACCTCATAATTCCTCAACCACAAGTGAAAACGGCCTCAAATAAAGCTAAGCAACGGTCTTCATCAAAACCACGGATTAGAGCTTGAATAATGCCCGTATGCAATGGATTATAGCTAGTCACCCATAAAGTTATTTTTTCTTCGAGGAGCTTTCACTGATGTGGCGACAGGCAATCCTCTGAATAATCAAACTCCCAATGATAGTGCCACCCTCTTCCTGCTCCCTGTCACCCCTGCACGCATCAGCCGGTGCAACTAGCATCATCTTCTTTACCTGCCTTCATAATAGTTAAATAAACGGGGCAAATAATTTAGGTCTGCGTTGCTAGCGGGTGCATATCCTCTACAACACTGCAATGCAGTAGCAGTCACTGACATGTGGGCTCATGAGACGTGCGGTCCCACATATCAACGACTGCTACTACATGTGCAGTACTATAGAGAATTTTTTAAAACGTTGGCCACAACCGGATATATTAAAGTAGGAGAGAAGGTTAGCAGTACAAGGGATTAGTTACATGAAAGGGGGGGAGAGAGGAAAGTGCACCATGTGAGATTGTTCAAGGAGAGACTATAATATGTTACGGAGGGGGGATAACCGCCGCTATCCTAGATGCGCCAACCATGCAACAGAGAGAGACTTGTTCCCGAATGTGGTTTATGAGCAGATGATTAGGGTTCTCCTTTCCTTCAAAGATTCTTGAGTTCCTTTCACACCATATTGACCACGGGACCTAGAGAAGAAGTGATCTCAGACCCTCAGTGCGGCTGTTGGATGCCAACTTCCACAGCTTATAGTACCAGTCAAGCACAGGGAGGGGAGTACCCCAATTTGAGGGATGGAGGTATTCATCACGCACCCAAGTACTGATATCTGCCCATAGGTCTCTGGATACGGGACATTCCACCACCAGGTGAAACGGTGTCTCAAGGTTACGAAAACACATGGGGTAGAAATAATTATTCGGCCAGGCCCGGTTTTGCAGAAGTAGACAGGTGAAAAGTTTGCAATTAGGAGGTGCCCACACTTTCCATAGCAACACATGGAACGGGGAGTTGATCATGCCCTCGAACTGCATGTTGTAAGCGGACTTAGCCGAGTAAGTACCTGAGTGGGAGAACTTCCAGTAGATGATGTCCGAAGAGGCTGGGTTGTGGGTCAGGTCCATGCTCTGTATGGCATGCCAGAGAAGAATGAAGTGTTGGAGCAAGGATTCTGAGGAGATGGGAAGTAAGTTGGTGACCCATCTGTTATCGAGTAATGCGTCGGCGAGACATAGTTTTTTCCCCATAGAATGTTGATAAAGCAAAGGAAACCAAGCTGTCGGGGCCTTGACTTGGAGCCAGGGCGACCACCAGAAGCTGGCCTTTGTTCCATCGCCGAGCAGCACCGTGGTGGCCGCTGCGAAAAGAGTTCTGTCCATATTATCCACCGGGATATCCAACATGTGCCAGGGGAGAGAGTCCCGCATCCAAGTGTACCATAACCATCTCATACGAAGAGCATGACCGAAAAGGTCGAGGTGGATTATCCCGAGGCCTCCCTTCATGGTGGGGGCAAACAATGTCCCAGTTAACTTTGCAATGGCCACTATGTAATTGTTGACTACCATCCCATAAAAAGCGCCTTCGTGCTTTATCGAAGTTCTCGATGACTTTCTTTGGAGGCTGAAGGGATGATAGTAGATAAGTTGGCAGGGAAGATAGCACTGATCTGACTAGTTCCCTACGTCCACCGATGCTTAGCATTTTAGATTGCCAGCCAGCTAGCCTCGCGTTTGCTTTATATTGGATGTGATCTAGGTAAGAAATTTTGAGCCTCCCTAGTGTGATAGGGAGCCCAAGGTATTGCATCGGAAAGGCTACACACTGCTCACTAAAATCACTTAAGATGTATTCCATATCAAGGCCATGGCAACTGATGGGCGCCATCGAACTTTTCTGTATGTTAACCATGAGACCTGTCGCCTCCCCAGATCCCTTGAGCATACACATTGTCAATGAAACCTCCTCTCGCACCGGGTTTAAGAAGAGAACCACATCATCTACATATAGGGAAAGTCTCCTGCTTGTATGCGGTCCAGGTAACGGAGAGAGGAGACCTTCCATTGAAGCCAGCTTGAAGACATACTTAAGAGTGTCGATAGCTAGATGAAATAAGTGTGGAGAGAGGGGGTCCCCCTGGTGAAGGCCACGCTTGTGTTGAAGAGGCTTCCCCGGAATGCCATTTAGTAACGTGGCCGAGGAAGAAGTTGCCCATACAATAGCCATCCAGTCACGCCACCTTATTGGAAAGTCACGTTGCGCCAACAGTTCGAACATATACTCCCAAGCTACCAAGTCGAAGGATTTTGAAATATCAAGCTTGAACATTAGCATTGGCCGCCTTGTTTGGTGATACTTCCGAGCCATGCTCCGAACAAAAAGAAAGTTGTCTGTGATGCTTCTGTTCTTGATGAAAGCGCTTTGTGAGGGGGAGATCAGCGCATCGATTTCTTTGGCAAGCCTTCTTGCAAGTGTTTTAGATACTATCTTTGCAAAATAGTGTATAAGGCTGATTGGCCTGAAGTCCTTAGGAGACTCCGCCGACGATGACTTAGTAAGAAGTACCACAAAATCCCGATTAATGTTTCCCAGCCTACCAGTGTTGAGATTATAAAAGCAGTGTAAAGCTGCCAACAGATCATCTTTTAGGATCACCCAACATTTCTTGAAGAAGGAAATTATGAAACCATCAAGCCCAGGTGCCTTTTCTGTTGGCATGGAGCATATTGTGTCCTAAAGCTCAGATTCAGAGAAAGGTTGCACCATCTGCGCAGGGTTTTGAATTTTTGGGAGCTGAAGGAAGATCCAATTGAGCGTGCATCTTCTAGGAACATTGCTGCCAAGGATGTCACTAAAATAATTGTCCAGTACATATTGCTTCTCCTTATGTCTCCATGCCCTACCTTCATCCGCTGTTAGGAGCTAGGGTATATAATTCTTCTGGGCACGTGCATTTGCTTTGAGATGAAAAAATCTAGTGCATGCATCACCAGCTTTAAGCCAGGTCAGTCTAGAGGCTTGTCTACGACGCGTGCATTCCACTGCCGCCAGACCAAGGAGACGTGCTTTGAGCTCTTTGTGAAGCTGATGCTCATCGGCTGATAGAGTCCTGCTTTATTGTGCTTGGTCGAGGCGTTGTTTTATGTCCTAGACAATAAAAAGTTGCACCCTCGCTTTACTGAAGTTAGAGCTCCATTGTCTTAGTGCTGTCGCTGTGTTGGAGAGCTTGTGGTGCAGCGCACACATAGGAGATGCCAAAGATGTTGGGGATGTCCAAGCTTCCTGGACTACTTGGAGAAAATCCGAAGAACGCAACCAGAAGCTTTCAAAACGGAACGTGGCCGGTCTGCGTGGTCTTTCTTGTGCATCAAGGATGAGCGGACAGTGATCCTATATAGTAGTGGAGAGGGCTGACAGACCATAGCCTAGAAAGGTCAATGCCCATTCGGCATTGTAGAACATTCGGTCTAGGCGTACCAGAGTCGGTTGTTGTCGCCTATTACTCCAAGTAAAGCGCTTGTTGTTCAAGGGGTATTCAAGTAGCTCTAGACTGTTTAAGGCATTCCTGAAGGAATACATGAGCCGCCTGTTAAGTTTTTTATTATTTTTGTCACTGGCTTGATACACTAGATTGAAATCACCTAAGCAGAGCCATGGGGTGCCATCTGGCAGTTTGCAAGAGGGGAACTCTTGGAGAAAACAATATTTTTCTGCTTCAGTAGGAGGCCCATAAACTGATGTCAGCCAGAACAACGTGTTGGATGCACGGTGAATGAGACTAGCAGAGATAGAGTATTCCTTCGAAGCGTTTCCGTGTAG
>JASWHV010000596.1:0-26540 GCA_030760725.1 Neostapfia colusana | reverse complement strand
ATGAGCATCTTGAACATTTGCGTGCTGTTTTTAATGTCTTGCGCGATGCACGTTTATATGGTAACCTTGAGGAGTGCACCTTTTGCACCAATCGTGTGTCTTTTCTTGGATATGTTGTTACTTTGCAGGGCATTGAGGTGGACGAGGCAAAGATTGTTGCCATCACGAGCTGGCCACTTCCGACTACGGTCACACAGGTTCGGAGTTTTCTTGGTCTCGCAGGTTTCTACCGGCGTTTCGTGCTGGATTTCAGCACCATTGCGGCACCTCTCCACGAGTTGACAAAGCATGGAGTGCCGTTTCGATGGGGACCAGCACAACAACAAGCTTTTGATGTTCTCAAGTCGAAGCTCACACAAGCACCATTGCTGCAACTTCCTGATTTTGAGAAGACCTTCGAGCTTGAATGTGACGCGAGCGGCATTGGCATTGGAGGAGTGCTAATTCAAGGAGGTAAACTTGTTGCCTTCTTTAGTGAAAAATTGCATGGGCCTTTGCTGAATTATTCTACATATGTCAAAGAACTTTATGCTTTAGTGCGTGTCTTGCAAACTTGGCAACATTACCTATGGTCTAAAGAATTTGTCATACATTCAGATCATGAGTCTTTGAAGTATATTAAAGGACAAGCTAATCTGAACAAACGTCATGCTAAATGGATTGAGTTCATAGAATCATTTCCTTACATCATTAAACATAAGAAAGGGAAAGACAATGTGATTGCCGATGCTTTATCTAGACGTTATACCATACTATTTCAACTTTCTCATAAAATCATTGGTTTGGAAACCATAAAGAGGTTATATGCTACTGATTTGGACTTCAAAGATGCCATTGAAAATTGTAGAGAGGGAAGAACGTGGCAAAAATTCCTGCTGCGTGAAGGCCTTCTCTACCGTGCTAACAAGCTGTGTGTTCCAGCTAGCTCCGTTCGTCTTTTGTTGTTGCAGGAAGCGCATGGAGGTGGTTTGATGGGACATTTTGGTTTTAAAAACAGAGGATGTGCTGGCCGCTCACTTCTTTTGGCAACGAATGAGGCGTGATGTGGAGCGCTACGTTTCATGTTGCACGACATGCAACAAAGCTAAGTCTCGACTTAACCAACATGGTCTTTATATGCCTCTTCCAGTTCCTAGTGCACCTTGGGAGGATATTTCTATTGACTTTGTTTTAGGATTGCCTAGAACAAAGAGGGGGAGGGATAGTGTCTTTGTGGTTGTTGATCGTTTCTCTAAAATGGCTCATTTTATACCCTGCCACAAGACCGAAAATGCTTCACATGTTGCTGATTTGTTCTTCAATAGGGTTGTGCGTTTGCATGGTGTTCCTAATACTATTGTTTCTGATAGGGATGATAAGTTTTTGAGTCACTTTTGGAGAACTTTATGGTATAAATTGGGAACAAAGTTGCTGTTTTCTACTACTTGTCATCCACAAACTGATGGGCAAACGGAGATAGTTAATCGTACCTTATCTACTATGTTGCGGGCTGTTTTGAAAGACAATTTGAGGTTGTGGGAGGAGTGTTTGCCACATATTGAGTTTGCTTATAACAGGTCTGTTCACTCCACAACCAAGTTAAGTCCGTTTATGGTAGTCTATGGTTTCAATCCCCGTGCTCCAATTGATTTGCTACCTTTACCACATACTGAAATTGTGAACTTAGATGCTACACAACGTTCTGAATTTATTCTTAAGTTGCATGAAACTACTAAGTTACAAATTGAAAAAATGAATGAAAAGTATCGCATTGCTGCTAGTAAAGGTAGGAAGGAGGTAAAATTGGAACCCGGTGATTTGGTGTGGGTTCGTTTGAGAAAAGATAGGTTCCCGGATTTGAGAAAGTCCAAACTCATGCCACGTGCTGCTGAACCTTTTAAGGTTCTTGAGAAGATAAATGACAATGCATATAAACTTGAGTTGCCTCCCGAGTTTGGGTTTAGTCCCACATTTAACATTTCATATTTGAAGCCATACTTGGGAGAAGAAGATGAGCTTGAGTCGAGGACAACTCCAATGCAAGAGGGGGAGGATGATGTGGACATCACCCCTGCAGATATACACAACACTCACATGGTAGACATGCAAGGTCCAATTACTAGAGCTCGAGCACGAAAATTGAATTTAGAGGTGAGCTTGTTCCTGAACAATTCTTTATATGTGAATTTTGAGAGTATGTTGCTACCTAATGGATTAATTATGATTAGGAACCATGGGGAGGACATGGAGATACATGGAGAGGGGTTTGGAGGCGTGGAGGACCAGAAAATACGCCAACAAGAAGTTAGAGACCGAGCCCAACTCAAACTCGAGTACAACTCAGGCCCAGGAGCAGTCCACCTTAAAATGGATGCACAGGAGGCATACGGAATCCGTTTTTGACGTTCTACATATGCACGGAAAGCTGAGAGGATAAACTTTCCAATGGAACTGACCCCACGTCAAAATTCTCTCGGAGTCGACGGCAAACGTCAAAACAATATAAAGTTTAGAGTCTGTCAGGATGTTGCATCACCTAGTTGGGCCATTGGGCCTTGTATCGAGTCCAAGTCCATTATGTACGTGTCTTAGTGTTAGGTCACGACCCCAGCACCCCCCTGGTCGTCCTCCACCTCCTTTACACCCCCTAGCCGCCGTCACAAACGGCGGGGTTTTGCTTAGTTACAATCTGTCATTGAATAGTGTCGCCGATCATCGGTTGTGAGATCCCAAATTCGTGATCAATTCAGTTTTGATTGCAACTTCTCTGTTCTTGCTTGTGTTCTTGATTGCGCTTGCAGGGATAAGCCTTCGTGGCGAGGTCATTCGTGTGTCACGGGTGATAACCAACGGAGCAGTGGTGTAGTTATTGCGGGGTTTCGTTCGTTCGGTGCCTTAGATCATCAACGTCGAGATCTCCACCCAATCAAGTTTACCCTACCTCTCGGAAGATCGGGGCTCATCCTCCTATCAAGAGGTGTACAAGATTTCCGAGCAAGTAATGCCTCCACATCTTCAAAGCAAGGACCACGGCAGCTAACTCAAGATCATGAGTTGGATAATGCTGCTCGTGATTTCTGAGTTGACGAGATCCGTAAGCGACCACTCGTCTTTCTTGCATCAGCACGCAGCCAAGACCAATGCCAGATGCATCGCAATATACGTCGAAGGGCTTTGTCGTATCCGGCTGAGCAAGAACTGGGGCTGTTGTGAGATGCTTCACTAAAGTCCTGAAAGCTTGTTCACATGCAGCACCGCACACAAATCTGGTATTCTTCTTTAATAATTCCATCATCGGTTTAGCAATCTTGGAGAAACCCGGAATGAACCTCCGGTAATAACCTGCTAAACCGAGGAAGCTTCGGATTTCATGCACTGACTTTGGTGACTCCCATTTCTGTACTTGGATAATCTTACTCGGATCTACAGCGATGCCCTCCGCTGAAATAATGTGTCCGAGAAACAGTACTTGATTAATCCAGAATTCACACTTGCTGAATTTTGAATAGAGCTGATGATCTCGCAATCTTTGTAGCACAATATGCTGATGTTCAGCATGTTCTTCCTCTGACTTGGAGTACACCAAGATATCGTCGATGAAGACAACGACGAATTTATCCAACTCCGGCATGAACACTGAATTCATTAGGTACATAAAGTGTGCCATGGCGTTGGTCAAACCAAAAGACATAACGAGATACTCATACAGCCCGCATCTTGTTTAGAATGCCCTCTTCGGAATATCTTCTATCCGGATTTTAATCTGGTTATATCCGGACCGAAGATCCATCGTTGAAAAAACCTTCGCATCCACTAATTGATCGAAGTGCATATCAATGCGAGGTAGTGGATACTTGTTCTTGATGGTAACAGCGTTCAAAGGACGATAATCAACACAAAGCCGTAGTTTTTCGTCCTTCTTCTTGACAAACAAGGCTGAACAACCCCAAGGTGACGAACTTGGTCAGATAAAGCCCTTGCTCATTAGGTCATTCAGCTGTGTCTTCAATTCTGCCAGTTCATTCGGTGCCATCTTGTACGGCCTTCGTGATATCGGTGTTGTTCCCGGTATAAGTTCAATCTTGAACTCAACGTCTCGTTCGGGCGGCATGCCCGGTAATCTTCGGGAAGCACATCCGCATACTCACGTACCACCGGAATGTCCTCTATCTTAACAGCTTCCGTGCGGTTCACTGTTAAAATCTGTTGCCGTCTGGCGCCCAGAATTAATATGTGAAGACCGTGCTGTGGGGAGTTGAGCTCAACGGTCCTAGAGCTGATGTTAAGAACCGCCTGGTGGTAATTCAACCACGACATCCCCAAAATGACGTCGATCTTCAGACCCTCAAGAAGAATGAGAGTGGTAGGGTATATTCTACCCCCCAAACAAAGAGATGCTCGGGGAACAACCTCGCTTGCGGTACTGCTGCCCCCGGGCGAAGATATGAGGTATTGCCCCTTTGTATAAACTGTTTGGAGCTGATGTTGAGCCACAAAAGATCGGTTAATGAAGTTGTGTGTGGCACCGGAATCAAAGAGAACTAAAACCAGTAGCTCATTCAGAGAAAACTGACACGACCCCACGGTCTTGTCGAGCCAGGATCACGCTGAGGGGTGCTGCATTGCACAGCACCGAATAACACACATCAAATGTACAAAGCGGAAGCAAAACTGTTATTACATAAAGTGGTTTATGGACATTTTTACATCAAAATAGGTCCAACTACACTCACGGGCGTAGACTACACATCAAGTTCATGTTCAGCCCGTGAACATATCTTTGCTAGCACACACGCACACTAACACGGCGGCGTGCACGACTCCCACTCGACGGGGTTCCCCTCCTGGGGTTCCGTCTCTTCCTCGGGAGTCCCTTCCTCATAGAACCCTGCAACAGCTTCACACACAAGCAGTGAGCACGAAGGCTCAGCAAGACTGACCCGTCTCTCCTAAACATGGAACTTCTACATGAGGGTTGATGGGTACATGAGATAAAAACAAGTTGCAAAGGACTCACCTAATTAGTGGAACCTTACTTTCAAGTTTTAGCAGCAGGTTGTGGAGAACCTTACGCTAAGGCACGTGAGAGAGCCACAATCAAACAAGAAACGCATTTCTCTCATGTACTTTGCCCAAAGTTGAAAGGAACTTGAATTAGCTCTAAACTACAGAAAATCATTAACAATCAAGTCCATCTTTCAATCAGCTACATTTTAACATGTAACTAGCCTGTTCTTTCTACGTCACGGTACAGTGAACAAGTGGTACTCACTGACCGCGAGGGACGGTGATTATAATTGATTTACACCTGCAGGGTTACCCGAATAACCCGTCACGTACGCCCGTACTCGATGTTGCCTACAACAACCATCACAGACACTGTACGCAAGTACCTTTCACCCGTTAGCCAAATATTGAACCGGTCCAATTGTACCGAGCAAGAGGTCTCTGCACGTGCATCTCAGTGCCGCCAGCCGATTTACACCTCGAGCTCTCAACCTACCCTCTGAACGACCTGCTATGCCTCAACACCCAGCTACCTGAGTTACATCGGTTTCCCGGTTCCCATATAGCCGGTAGGTCTTCGGTACTGTTCTAGCTTGTTCAACAGGCACGGACACGGCTCGGTCCTCAATCGACACAAGCGGAGCTATAGCACACAGGCCCCAAAGTCCTGCTGCCCTTACTCTCCGCTCGGTCTCATCTTTCTTGCCATATGTATCATGTGCTATCTCTACCCGAGTCGAGTGCCTCTAGCCTATGCTCACGAGTAGTTTCAACTACTCACTTGTACCGAATCCTACCCTAACTTAGCTTTGCAGTAGATAACGGGGTTTGCAATCCTAAACCCAACCCATGGTTTTCTTGGCTATGCAATTGGGTTTCCAAACAAGACTCTAATGCAAGGAATCATAATACTCAAGTAAGTGCTCAAAACAATAAAAATTTGTAAAACGGTTAATGCAAACCGGAGCTTGCCTTGCTGCTCTTGGTCGTAGGCTAGCTGCTCCTCCGGAGTAACGAAGTCTGGGACTTCGGGTTCCTCCTCGACCTTAGCGACTACATTATATAAGAAGTACATGTATTAAATTAATGCAGTTGAATTGACTTTTAAACTTGTGGACCTTCTAAGTCTTACTAGACAGACCCAAAGACTGTGAAACTTTTACTGTGGCTTGGACACAACCTAAACACAGACTTGGTCTAGTTTTAGTTGCAGCAAAGCTCATTTGAGCCCTCCACAAGACCTTACTTTTTTATGGTCCTAATGGAGTTAGTCTCACTTAATTTGAAGGTTTCTAGCTAAAGATATGAGCCACACAATTTCAGAGAAAATTCTGAAAATGTTTCTGAACATTTTCTATTTTCTCTGGAACAGTTTCACTAATCACACCATTAGGTGGATCAAATGAGCTCAAATGGACCTGATATTTTTATGGTAGTTCAGGGATATTTTGGTGAACGTCCCAGCAAAATTTCAGAATTGTCCTCCAAGGGATTCTTCAGTTAAAATTCCAAACAGTTTAAAGTTTGAGGAATTAATTCTTGAGAATTAAGGGTTTTCATGAAGTGAAACTTGATTTTCTGGAAAGTTCTCAGAGAGCTGAATCCAACAAAATTTGGTTCACTTGATTTGGAGCTTTCTAGCCCAAGTTATGAGGATTTGAAGTTTGAATGAAATCTGAAAATCGGGGAAAAGTTTAAACTTGCGGGTGGCCCACGGGTACATGTATTGCGCGCTGAGGTGTCGGCACACCGTGGTCTGCGGGGTTCCTGCGCGCCAGCACAACGGATCCCAGCCGCACCTGATCCCGATTTGAATTTTTTAAGTCGCCGATGGCCGGGCCCCGCGTCTTCATCTTCCTCCCGATGCTGAGCTCGTCCCTCCACCGGAACGTGTGCGTATGGAGTGCCCTCCATAGCCTGCACGTATAGTTGGCAGAAGCGTGACATAGTGTCATGGGCTGCCACTTGCCACATCCCTTCCGGTTGTCTTCCTCTCACCGTGACGGTGAATGGCACCCAACCGGGTGGCATAGGTCCTGCAGGGACTTCGACATGGATTGTCCACATCTTGTTCCCCTCTTCGCCTTCTTCCATGGCGAAGTACTGCGGCATCTGATTGTACCCGAAATATTAAAGCATTTGCCACAATGCTTCCGGGTAGCCATTACGGCTAGAACAGTGGGACATCACCCACCCGTTCTTCAGTCGCTTATCTGCTGTCATCTGTAAAAATATATTTGAGAAATGTCAAATATTTATTTAAACAGTAAACCATTGAGTTATAACATAAGACATGTCATTGAACCCATAAAACTTGGAAACATAGTTCAAATTTTAACAAATTTGACTGTTGATCTGCTGTTCCCATGACAGCCCTGACCATTTTACATTTCAACCTGATTTAGGCCATGTTGAAGGCAAAACCAATTCTGGAGCTCAACATCAAAGTTAAAGTTAACTTCAATAGCTTTCCAGAAAGTATTTTCTTGGCCTAAGATATGTCCTGGTTCAAAAGTTATGAGATGTCAAAGTTAACAGAATTTCTGGAGAAAATTGGACAGCACCTCCCTGGTTTAGGTACTGATTTGATCTAAGAATACCAGTTAATTCTGTTCCTAATCCGACAAAACTTTCTGTTACAAAGTTGTAACCCATCTCATAAGCTTTCAAGAACTACCACATTTTCTATTTTTGGATTTTTAAGCAGGAAGTTATGCTTAATTTACAGAGAGTTTACAAAGAGTCTTTGCTCTGCCCTGTTTTCAGGACAGTTTCAACTCTACTGCATTTTTCGATTGGTTAAGGGATGAAACACCTCTGGACCTCAACAGAAGAGTGGTAAAACTCTTCCAAAGATTTCCAGAAATGTATCACATGACCCCCAACCTTGAAAGAACTCAACCTCTATCCTCTGATTAACTTCAGCCTTGATTCGGCTGAAAACAGAGTGCTCTGTCCTTAACATCCTATAAGTTAAAAACTTGTTAACTTTGAATATCCTGTTCAAGGGAAGGAGTTACATCAAGTTTTACTACTTTGGATCAAAACCTTCAAGTTTTTAATTGAAGTTGTTCATTTAATGGGGTGTGACGTCGATGCGTCACCAGATTATGTCGGTACTACGTCCTAACCAAGACAAACCTATACCGGACTTAGCCGGCTTCGTTAGTTCAGTGGCACTACTCGTCACTCGCACACAGATGCTACACGTCTACCGTCTCGTGGTCAGGCTACCTGCAGAAACTCAAACAATCATCAGACTCGGCTGCACACCGAGCCCGGAATCCATACAGTTCGTACATCCGGCCGTCATCACTCGCCCAGATGTTCTCAAGCCAAACACGCCTTGAGTTACGTGTTCACGTTTCAAACCACGTGACGGGGTCTCCCAAGTTGCACCATGCACGCCAGGGACAGACGTTGCTCGAATACCCCAAACGACATGAAGAGTCGTAGAGGATATCAAAGCGAGTCGGGTTACCTGCCACCCGTGGGGCTCCACCCTTCAGCTTGTGCGCACTGGTGGACAGCGCTTACGTGTACCCCCCAAGACATAAACGTCCCGAGATACACGATTTTCCGACATAACAAATAGGTTAATATGCCACTTTCTATATGCTAATAACATCCTTATACGGGCTACTAACTCGTTCCTCACTGGATTTTTGAAAAAGAAGACCTTTGTACTGTGTTAAACCTCAAGCGAGCTCTGATACCACGCTGACACAACCCCATTGGTCCTGTCGAGCCAGGATCACGCTGAGGGGTGCTGCATTGCACAGCACCGTATAACACACGTCAAAGGTACAAAGCGGAAGCAGAAATTTTATTACATAAACAGGTTTATGAACTTGTTTACATCAAAATAAGTTTAGTCTACACTCGCAGCCGTAGACTAAGCATCAAGTGCACGTTCAGCCCTTGAACGTGTCCTTGCTAGCACACACGCACACTAACGCTGCGGCGTGCACGACTCCCACTCGACGGGGTTCCCCTCCTGGGGTTCCGTCTCCTCTTCGGGAGTCCCTTCCTCATAGAACCTTGCAAAAGCTTCAAACACAAGCAGTGAGCACGAAGGCTCAGCAAGTCTGATCCGTCTCACCTAAACATGGAACTTCTACATGAGGGTAATGGGTTACATGAGGTAAAAATCAGTTGCAAGGACTCGCCTAATTAGTAGAACCTTACTTTCAAGTTTTAGCAGCAGGTTGTGGAGAACCTTACGCTAAGGCACATGAGAGAGCCGCAATCAAACAAGAAACGCATTTCTCTCATGTACTTTGCCCAAAGTTGAAAAGAACTTTAGTTAGCTCTAAGCTACAGCATATCATTAACAATCAATATCCATCTTTCAATCAGCAACATTTTAACATGTGACTAGCCTGTTCTTTCTACGTCACGGTACAGTGAACAAGTGGTACTCACTGACCGTGAGGGACGGCGATTATAATCGATTTACACGCTGCTAAAACGCCTACAACAACCATCACGGACGCCGTACGCAACTACCTTTCACCCGTTAACCAAATGTTGAACCGGTCCAATCGTCACGAGCAAGAGGTCTCAGTACGCGCATCTCAGTGCCGCCAGCCGATTTACACCTCGAGCTCTCAACCTACCCTCTGAACCACCAGCTATGCCTCAACACCCAGCTACCCGAGTTACATCAGTTTCCCGGTTCCCATATAGCCGGTAGGTCTTCGGTACTGTTCTAGCTTGTTCAACAGGCCCGGACACGGCTCGGTCCTCAATCGACACAAGCGGAGCTATAGCACACAGGCCCCAAATTCCTGCTGCCCTTACTCTCTGCTCGGTCTCATCTTTCTTGCCATGTGTATCATGTGCTATCTCTACCCGAGTCGAGTGCCTCTAGCCTATGCTCGCGAGTAGTTCCAACTACTTGACTTGTACCGAATCCTACCCTAACTTAGCTTTGCAGTAGCTAACAGGGTTTGCAATCCTAAACCCAACCCATGGTTTTCTTGGCTATGCAATTGGATTTCCAAACAAGACTCTAATGCAAGGAATCATAATACTCAAGTAAGTGCTCAAAACAATAAAAATTTGTAAAACGGTTAATGCAAACCGGAGCTTGCCTTGCTGCTCTTGGTCCTAGGCTAGCTGCTCCTCCGGAGTAACAAAGTCTAGGACTTCAGGTTCCTCCTCGATCTTAGCGACTACATGATATAAGAAGTACATGTATTAAATTAATGCAGTTGAATTGACTTTTAAACTTGTGGACCTTCTAAGTCTCAATAGACAGACCCAAAGACTGTGAAACTTTTACTGTGGCTTGGTCACAACCTAAACACAGACTTGGTCAAGTTTTAGTTGCAGCAAAGCTCATTTGAGCCCTCGACAATTAATTATGTCCTTGACCTTAATTAGAGCTCTTAGGGATTTTTATGGAACAAGCCCTGACTTTCTGAAAACTAGATTTTTAGAGTGTTCTAATGGAGTTGGTCTCACTTAATTTGAAGGTTCCTAGCTAAAGATATGAGCCACACAATTTCAGAGAAAATTCTGAAAATGTTTCTGAACATTTTCTTTTTTACTCTGGAACAGTTTCACTAATCACACCATTAGGTGGATCAAATAAGCTCAAATGGAACTGAAATTTTTATGGTAGTTCAGGGATATTTTGGTGAACATCCCAGCAAAATATCAGAATTTTCCACCAAGGGATTCTTCAGTTAAAATTCCAAACAGTTTAAACTTTGAGGAATTAATTCTGGGGAATTAAGGGTTTTCATGAAGTGAAACTTGATTTGCTGGAAAGTGCTCAGAGAGCTGAATCCAAAAAAATGTGGTGCACTCGATTTGGAGCTTTCTAGCCCAAGTTATGAGGATTTGAAGTTTGAATGAAATCTGAAAATCGGGGAAAAGTTTAAACTTGCGGGTGGGCCACGGGGACACGTGTTGCGCGCTGAGGCGTCGGCACACCGTGGTCTGCGGGGTTCCTGCGCGCCAGCACAAGGATCCCAGCCGCACCCGATCAAGATTTGAATTTTTTAAGTCGCTGACAGCCGGGCCCCACGTCTTCTTCTTCCTCCCGATGCTCCCTCGCGCCCGTGCCGTCCCCTCTCGCCGGAGCAGACTCGGAGCTCGCCGGATTGCCGCTGCCGGCTATCGCAGGGTCTGAAACTCGCCGCCAAGGGGTTATCAACGTCAAGGAACACGTCTGTGGGGTCAGTTTCGGCTGGTGGTGACCGGAAATAACCCGGCGACGTGCGGCGGTCTCGGTTGAGGTCCGGCGCCGTCGTCCGTGGGTTCTAACCCGCCAAGATCTCGAACAATCAGTTCTACAGCATCAGTACACCTCTAGGAAGCTCGACAAGGTTTCAAAAGTGTTCAAAGATGGCGGCAAGTTGGTCGGCACCGTGTGACCGATCGTGCCCGCCATGAACGCCCTCGATCGAGCTCAAAATTCGTCACTACTAGTCGGTTTCATACCACGGATGCAGAAAGGAAATTGATCGCCGGCTAGTCCAGCGCCTATGTGCAAGATTTGATAACTTAAGAAGGATCATAGAGCGGGAATTCGAAGAATCCGTACCGGAAGCTCGATTTAAGACCGCCGGAGCAAAATCTGGAAATTCGTGGCGGATTCTTCACGGTTTGCTTCAAGACATGGAGGAGAGCAACACGGTGGTCACGCGCTCCTGTTGCCGCTCTTGCTGGACCGTGAAAGCCCCTGTGGAACGCTGTCCACGTGAGACCGATCGCCGTTCTTCAGCTCAGTCACGGCGGTCGTTGTTGATCACGGGAACGGGAGCCGAAACCCTGTGGTTCAGTCGTTGGAAGGGTGGTGCTTGAGCTCAGCGTGCTGCCTAGCAACTCGAGGGAACGAGGGTGCGATTGTTTTCTTCGTTTTCCCAATCGACCGAGCGCTCGGAGGAAGAAAAATGGCGCTGCTCGATGTCGCCCGCGAGGAGATAAATGCAACCGGTCTTCGCTCGGGCTGAGGCGGTGACGGTCACGTGGGGGCGCGAGCAGGGCGCCCTGGGCACCAGCGCGCGAAGGGGGAAGCAGCTGGTGGTGCCGGTTCCTTCTTGGTGGCACACCCGGCAGCTGCTCGGTGGAATTTCCCACCGAGGCTGTGACTTTGTGTGCAAGTCTTCCCTCTTATCTCTATGACATGTGGGTCCCACCCTCAATTTTAACCTCTGAACTTAACTCCAATCTACTGTTGTAAACAGTAGTTCCCACAAAGCCCCTGGTGATTTGAATTATTAACCTTTGAGCCATTTGACTTAGTTAGAATTCAAATTGGGTTTGGTTTGGATAAATTTCAGCACATGTTCAGTTTGAAATTTAAATAAAGTTTGAATTTGCCCCACTTAGCTCATGTCAAGATCAACTCCAAATGGAGTGAAAATTGGTGTGTGAGCTCACAAAAATGTGCTGAGTAAGAATATGTCTCCCACTTTTGAATTCATGGGATAAAAACAGTTTGAATTTGAATGTAGTTTCAAACTGCCCTCTTTCTAGCTATGCCCAAAATGACCTCAAAAGGTTTTGAATTTGGGTGAAACTTGGCATGGGCATTCCTAGCATGTGTAGGAGTTTTATATATGCCCAGCCCCTATATATTACATGTGGGAAGTACCACTTTTGCAATATGTGAGTTTATTCTCTAATGAGCATGTTGATGGTGGTTACTTGCTCTTCAAATGTGTTCATCAACTTGCTTCAAATGAGGTGTGTGTGTGTGTGGTGATGAACACTTCAAGCATGTGTCAAAACTGAGGCCCTTACATTCCTCCCCCCTTAAAAGAATCTCGTCCCGAGATTATAAGGTGAAAATGAGAGAGAGGACGGTGGAAAATTACCGGATATGCAACGTGAAAAAGTCGGGGTAGTTAGCGCGAAGAAATCCTTCGCTCTCCCATGTCGCTTCGTCCACGGAGTGATTACTCCATAGAACTTTGTAGAACCACAACGTGCGGTTGCGTGTGGTTCGGGCCCTTTCGTCAAGGATCTGAACCGGTTCCTCCCGATAGTTGAGATCCGGTTGCAGTTCTTCAATGTCTTCCAGCTGAATGGTAGTGATAGCTTGAGACACTTCCTAATCTGGGAAATGTGAAAGACGTCGTGCACACCGGAAAGTGCTTCTGATAGTTTCAGACGGTATGCCACTGATCCACATCTTTCGGTAATCTGAAATGGACCGATGAATCGGGGTGCCAACTTTCCTCTCACCCCAAATCTGTTTACGCCCTTCATTGGAGACACACGTAGGTATGCGTGATCCCCGACCTCGAACTGCAATGGGCGCCTTCTCTGGTCCGCATACTGTTTCTGTCGGGATTGGGTGGCTTTTAGGTTCGCTTGAATCAGTCGAACCTTCTCCTCCGCGTTGTTGACAAGGTCAATCCCGAAGGTAACCCTTTCGCCAGACTCACACCAGTTCAATGGTGTGCGGCATTTTCTTCCGTATAGCGCCTCGTAGGGTGCCATCTTTATGCTGGCTTGGTACCCATTGTTGTACGAGAACTCGGCTAACGGCAAGTGATCATCCCAATTCTTGCCGTGGTTGATAGCGCAAGCTCGTAGCATGTCTTCTAAGATCTGATTTACCCGCTCGGTTTGCCCATCCGTCTGTTGGTGGTAGGCTGAACTACGTATCAGCTTCGTCCCCAATGCAGCATGTAGCTGCTACCAAAAACGGGACACAAATAAAGTGCCCCGATCCGATATGATGGTACGGGGTACGCCGTACAAGCATAGGATCCGTGAGATGTACAGTTCAGCGTACTTCTTGGCGTTGTAGTTGGTATTGACCGGGATGAAATGGGCAACTTTGGTGAGCCGGTCGACGATCACCCACACAGAATCATGCTTTTGAAGAGTGGTGCGTAAACCGACAATGAAGTCCATGCTCACATTTTCCCACTTCCAGGCAGGAACGCCCAGTGGTTGTAGCAGTCCCGGTTTCCGCATATGATCTGCCTTCACCCTTGGACATGTATCGCACTCGGACACATACTTTGCGACTTCCCGCTTCATCCGTGTCCACCAAAACTTGCTTCTGAGTTCTTGATACATTTTGTTGCTGCCGGGGTGAATAGAAAACTTTGACATGTGAGCCTCATCAAAGATTTTCTTCTGTAATTCTGGGTTACGGGGTACGACGATCCGGTCCTTGAACCATAGGACGCCGTTTCCGTCCTTCCGGAAACATTTCAGCTTACCACTGTATACACGTCTCCGCAAATGCGACATGCCCTTGTCATGTTTCTGAGCTGCCGCTATCGCTTCACTGATGGTGGGGATCAAAGCTAAGTTGTAGAGAGCCCCATGTGGAATCACATGCAGTGGTGGTTCGCGCTCTTCCAACGGTGTGATGGTCAGATTGTTGACGTGGGACTTGCGGCTCAACGCATCTTCCACTATGTTTTCCTTGCCCGGATGATAATGGATCTCTATTTCGTAATCCTTTATCAGTTCTAACCATCTTCGCTGCCTCATGTTCAGCTCCTTCTGAGTGAATATGTATTTGAGGCTCTTGTGGTCGGTATATAAATGTACGAGGTTACCGAGTAGGTAGTGCCTCCACATTTTCAGTGCAAGTACCACGGCAGCGATCTCCAAGTCGTGAGTTGGATAATTCTGCTCATGGTTTCTAAGCTGCCGTGATCCATACGCGACCACTCTTCGGTCTTGCATCAGAACACATCCGAGCCCAATGCCAGATGCATCGCAGTACACATCGAACGGTTTTGTTGTGCCTGGCTGCGCCAAAACTGGTGCTGATGTTAGGTGCTTAACTAAAGTCTTGAATGCTGCTTCACATGTTGGACTCCAAACATATTTGGTAGCCTTCTTCAGCAGCTCCGTCATAGGTTTGGCAATCATCGAGAAGTTCGGAATGAACCTCCGATAATATCCCGTGAGTCCGAGGAAACTCCGTACCTCGTGAACAGTCCTCAGGGATTTCCAATTCAGCACTTGAGTGATCTTGCTCAGGTCTACAGTGATACCTTCCGCTGAGATGATATGCCCGATGAAAGGCACTTGCGATATCCAGAATTCACACTTGCTGAATTTCTCGTATAGCTTGTGATCCCGCAGCCGTTGCAAGACTATACGCAGATGTTTCTTGTGATCTTCCTCCGACTTGGAATATACCAGTATGTCGTCGATGAAGACCACGACAAACTTGTCCCGCTCCAGCATGAATACCGAGTTCATCAAGTACATGAAATGAGTTGGAGCATTGGTGAGGCCAAAGGACATGACCATGTACTCATAAAGTCCGTACCTCGTCGAGAAAGTTGTCTTTGGAATATCCTCAGCCCGTATCTTAATCTGATGGTACCCGGATCTTAAGTCCATCTTGGAAAAGATCTTTGCTTCGACCAACTGATCAAACAACATGTCAATCCGTGGCAATGGGTACATGTTCTTGATGGTTATGGCATTTAATGGACGATAGTTCACGCAAAGCCGCAACGTTTCATCCTTCTTCTTTACAAATAATGCCGAACAGCCCCATGGCGAGGAGCTCGGCCTAATAAAACCCTTCTCCAGGAGGTCCGTGAGCTGAGTCTTCAGTTCAGCCAACTCCTTGAGCGCCATCTTGTACGGCCTTCGGGATATTGGCATGGTTCCCGGTGCAAGTTCAATCTTGAACTCCATCTCTCTATCGGGCGGCATTCCCGGCAAATCGTCCGGGAATACGTCAGGGAACTCTCGGACCACTGGAATATCTTCCAATCTGATGGTTGTGGCTTCATAGACACTTGGAAGTTTTGTTTCTGAACTGTCCAGAAATAAGGAATGAGATTCGTGCACTTCTAAGTTTAAGTGCACAACTCAGAGGACGATGTCTAAAACAGCGCCGTGGCGGGTTAACCACGGCATCCCTAGGATGACATTGACCTTTTGTCCCTCTAAAATTATGAGATACGTAGGGTATACTCTACCCTCTAAGCGCAATGGCGCTTTTGGAACCATCATGCTTGCTGAAATTTTCCCACTCGGTGAACAGATCACATAAGGACTATCGGTGGGTAGTATTTGCAAGCTATACTTATCAATGAAAGCTTGGCTAATGAAGCTATGCGTGGCGCCTGAATAAAACAATACTATGGTGGGATGCTGGTGGAGTTGGAACATACCCGCAAGGATTGGCTCACCCTCCGGCACATCCTCTATGGCAAGCTGGTGGACAGTGCCGGGCCTAGGATTTGCCTGCCGCGCATTGGTAGGGTTCCGGGGTTGATTCCTCCCCGGAAATTGCGGTGCAACTCCGCCGCCTTGCCTCTCCGGGCAACTGCTGGCGAAGTTTCCTGGACGACCACACTTGTAACATGTGGCCGCTGCTTGTGCGGTGCTCGGGGGACGAAAGCCCGGCATGTGCTGCTGAGGTGCATACGCACGCGGCATCGCCCGTTGCTGCTGTTGTTGTTGCGGAGGTGGTACTGGCAGTGCCGGCCTAAATGCAGGTGAAGAGTACGGCCGACTGCGGAACGGCATCGACCTCTGTGGTGGCTGCCAGCGTGGACCTGATGGTGGGCGATTCACCATCCGAAATTTCTGAGAAGGACCACCTCCTTCTCTGCTGCTTTGCGGCGCGCTTCGCTTCCTCTCCGCCACCGCTAACTCCTTGCCGGAGTCCTCCTGAACAATCGCAGCATCAATTATGTCATTGAGGCTGCCGCGATTGAACATCGCCAGATTGTCCTTCAGGAGCGGGTTAAGCCCCTGGTAAAAGTGGTCCCACCGCTTCTCGTCGGTATCGGCGTGATACGACGCGTAGAGCGTGAGATCATTGAACGCCCTGGAGTATTCCAGCGTGTTCCGGCTCCCTTGTTGCAGGTGTAGAAACTCCTGCGTCTTCCTCTTTATCAGACCCGGCGGTATGTGATAGGCCCTGAAGGCCGTCCGGAACTCCGCCCAGGTCATAACTCAGTCGGTGGGCTGTGAAGCACAGAAGTTTGCCCACCACGCGCTCGCGGATTCATGGAGCTGCTGGACCGCGAACTGAGTCTTGCACTGCTTACTTATCTGGAGCAGCCCGAACTTCATCTCTATTGCACGGAGCCAGTTGTCCGCGTCGAGAGGTTCATCCGCCCTTGAGAATACTGGGGGATGAGTCGCTAGGAAGTCGGAGTAGGAGCTATGTTGATGCTCCTCACAATCTTGACGTCTCTCTGGGCAAGACGTATTGGCGATGAGAGTTTGCAGCAACTCCGTGTGCTGCTAATGCGAACCCGCCATTGCCGCGACGATGTCGGCCAATGTAACCATTGGCAGTGGCGGTGGTTGCTGTTTCTGTTGCTGCTGTTGCTGCTACTGTCCCGAGGAGTCGTCGGGAGGCTGTTGGGAGGTCTCTCCCCCCTGGCTAGTACCCCCAACGTCCGGGTTGGCACGAGTACGCGTCATTCTGAAATTCAAAAAACAGCAGCGATTAGCACATGTCATACTTAAATTTCCATATGCAACAGTAGGTATTGAAGTGACACATGAATAATTTGCACAACATTCACATATATTGATAAAGCACAAACTTTATACAAGATACATTATTCTCGGGTCTCCGAGAAGTCGTGCTCATGCCGTCACTACCTATACATACGCTACTGCCTACACGACATGTCACCGATTACAAAAATTAGGTTACACTACTCCAGCTGCCCTACTTGGCAACTGTAACCCCCTACTCGGAGTAGAACTCGACCTCCTGCAGGTCGTCCTCCTCCGGTACCTCTGCTGGTGGCTCTGGATCTACCACCTCTTCTCCCATCCCGGGTTCTCCCATAGCTGGAAGGCCCAAGACCACCGGTATGCCCAATACCGGAGGTACGAGGTCCTGCAATGCATGCCCTTCCTCAATGGGATAAAAACAGTTTGAATTTGAATGTAGTTTCAAACTGCCCTCTTTCTAGCTATGCTCAAAATGACCTCAAAAGGTTTTGAATCTGGGTGAAACCACGCATGGGCATTCCTAGCAATGTGTAGGAGTTTTTCATATGCCCAGCCCCTATATATTACATGTGGGAAATACCACTTTTGCAATATGTGAGTTTATTCTCTAATGAGCATGTTGATGGTGGTTACTTGCTCTTCAAATGTGTTCATCAACTTGTTTCAAATGAGGTGTGTGTGTGTGGTGATGAACACTTCAAGCATGTGTCAAAACTGAGGCCCTTACAAAAACATCCCTGCTAAAGTGGCTTCTCCTTCTGGAACATCATCAATCACCGTATAGTGAATATTGCCCCTTATCTGCCCTCCTGTATGCAGATGAAGGTACGGGTCGTATTGTTGTAAATATGATGACCCGCATCCTTGAATTCCCTCCAGACATTGGCTAGCATAATGGCCCATACGCCCACAAGTAAAACACGGATGTCTCTGCGGTTCTTCGTTGACTTGCGGTGGACTGCTAGGTACACATGGTTGCAGCGATGGAGCACAAACCACCGTCTGATGCTGCGGCTGTGGAGGTGGTGCAAGTTGTATAACTTGACCAGCAATCAATCTCTGAGGAGTCGATCGTACAGGTGGCCTCCATCTTTCACCGGGTGGCGTTTGATACACCAAACGGTACTTCTGAGGCACATAACTTGTGCTAGCCTGCTCGATCTCACTCATCTTTCTCTTCTCAGCTTGCCACTTAAGTGTCGGCTTTTCTTGGATGAAAGCAGCATCGACAATGTTGGTGTAACTGCCGTTATTGTGTATGGCCAACTTCTCCTGTAATATGGCACTCAGGCGATGGAAGAATAGGTCGCACCGTGCTTCTTCTTCTGCCACATATTCGGGAGCATATTGGGCAAAAGGATTAAACCTTCTGACATACTCGAGGACACTCATGTCCCCTTGCTTCAAGCCCAAAAATTCCCCCTACTTTGCCTTGACAATACCAAGTGGTATGTAACGAGTACGAAAGGCTTCACAAAATTCACTCCATGTTACTTGATGATCATCCGGAACGGTGGCAAGATGATCAACCCACAAATTTCCGGCGGCTCCATGGAGTTGTTGAGCGGAAAACTTGGTATTCTGGTATTCATCACACTTGAATACTCCAAATTTTGACTCCATGACACGAAGCCAATGATCTGCTTCCACAGGTTCGGTGGCTTCAGTAAAGATAGGCAGTTGAGTCGCCAAGAAATCCAGATAAGCGTCCCGAAATGGAACGGCTTGTTGCGTGTTCTGGAGTACGCCTTGCTGTACCAAACCTTGGAGTAAGCGTGTGTGTTCTTGTGTTGCTTCTTGGAGTAGCCTAGTGTTCTCTTGATTAGACTCGACGACTCGAGTCATAAGATCCATCCATCCCGTGGATGGTGGTTCCGACGGTGGAATGGAAGCACCACCGCCTCGGCGAGAACTCACGGCCATACTCCTAGAGCGGTTACAAACCATACTGCAAAAATGTAGTTGAGATGAGTTAAACAAGAACTCCACAGTATGTGATACTAATGAAAACAGGAATATGTCAAAACTTTATGAAAGCAGTAACAAAATCCATGTTTACACAACTCCTTAGTAGGCATAGCTAATCAGTCTGTCTGTACAGAACAGACCTTTATGCACTATCTCCAGATTTTGATCTAGTTAGGAGCATTTTCATATCTCGAGTTGAATACTAAAGTTAAAGTTAACTTCAGTATCTTTCAAACTAGTACTCATATGCCTCCATATCACCTCTGGATCAAGAGTTATGATTTTCCAAATTTGACAGAATTCCTGGATAAAATTTGCCAGCACCTCCTTTCTTTGTGGCTGATTTTATCACGGTTGTATATGCAAATACAGTAAGAATCTGAACAAACTTTGAACTACAACAATGTTGCATCTTTCATAACCTTTCCATTGGTGTATCATAGGCTTCTTAAGGGTTTATCTACAGAAAGTTATGGCTTAAAAACATAAAGGTCCAGAGAGGTTTTGCTGCTGTCCTGGTTCTGGACAGTTTACATTCCTCTGAACTTTTTACCCATTTAGCTTGTGATTTTCTCTGTAGGTCTATAAATAAGTTGTAGATCACTTGCAATTCTTTTCAGAACCGTATCATACACCTAAATTGGGTCAAGCTACTCAGAGTTATGCTCTGTTAAAGTCCAGCAAGAATTTCTGCCGAAAACAGAGCACTCTGTTTTTGAAATCCTTGAAGCTTAGTCTTCCTCTCATTTGAATCTTAGCTCAAAACAAGAGTTCAGTAACTAATATTTGTTTCAAACTTCCATTTTTAGTTAAAAGTTAGTTCATGAGTCATTCCTTCAAAAGAAACGGGTTATTAAGTTTAGTACGGCGTCGATGCACCGTAAGAAGCATGTCGGTACTACGTAGCCTCACAAAAAGAGAATCCTAACCGAATCATACCGACATAAACGTATCTTAGGTGGCACTAAAATGGTCACTCACTAACGTGCTCTATTCGTACTACGGTTTCGTGGTTAATCCTGCATAAGTCACACTCAATCGTCAGGTCCGGCTGCACATCGAACCCGGTATCCATACAGTTTTTACACCCGTCCGTCATCACACGCACAGGTGTTCTCAAGCCAAACACACCTTGATCTACGTGTTCACGTTTTAACCACGTGACGGGGTTTCCCAAACTTGCCCGCAGAACACCAGGGAAGGGCGTTGCTCGAGTACCCCAAACGACATGAAGAGTCATAGAGGATACTAAAGCGGGTCGGGCTACCTGCCACCCGTGGGGCTCCACCCTTCAGCTTGTGTGCACTGGTGGACAGCGCTTACGTACACCCCCCAAGACATAAATCGTCCCGAGATGCACGATTTTCTGACATATCAAATAAGTTAGGTTGCCACCTTCATATTTAAGCTAATAGTAATCCTTATGTGGGCCTAGTACCGTATTCTCACCGTAACCTAAATTTTTATCGTAATACCTTCCTCATTATGTGCGCTATAACCAATGCGGCTCTGATACCAGCTGAGACGGGCCACTCACCACCTGTTTAGTCACGGGGACGAGGCACTTGCCCGGGACTCGCATTTGGTGGTGCTGAGTTGTGCGGCACCCAACAGCACACATATGAGGAACAATGTATTACATAAAACAATAGCGGAAGATTAAAAGTTTTTCTTTGTAAATAATTTACATCAAATAGCTACAGCGGAAGTCTATAACAACTCACATCGAATAACTAAGAGCACTCGAGATGAAGTCCAGCCCGCGGACTCCGCTCGCTAGCAACACGAAGACAACAGCAGCGGCTGGGTTCTCCCTGTGTTACATGACTCGAAAACCTCCGAGTCTCACCGGACAACCTTCTTCTTAGCATTCATGTTAACTTGCAAAACCACTTATATAGCAAGCGTGAGCACATAGGCTCAGCAAGTCTGACCCGTCTCTCCTAAACAAGAAACTCTACATGCACGACGGTTGCAATTGGGTTGGCTAGATTTGCATAAAGGACTCGCCTAAAGTTGATCCTTAACTTTCAGATTTTAAGCCTCATTGTGCGGACCTTGAGCCGAAAAGCATCGCAACTCCACAATCAAACAAGAAACGCTTTGTTGCGATGCTCCTTGCACAAAGTGAAAGTAAAGTTTAATGAGCCTATCTCTAAATCAATCATGGTTGTAGTACAAATTACATCACAGTCTTATCAAGTTCAAAAGATAACCAATTTCAGTTGTTAATACGTCAAGATGCAGTGGACAAGTATGCTCATATAACCGCGAGCGACGGTGATTCGAATCAGTACACGCCCGGACTACACGACACGTACACCCGTACTCCGAGTTGCCAGCAGCAACCTCGACTGACCATGTACACGGCCACCTTTCCCAAGATCTTCCACATTGCACGCAGTCCAACTTCCCCGAGTATGCAAGCTCCCTCAAGGTACATACCCGCAGTGGTATGTTCTTAAGAGAGTTACCTCCTGCTACCCTGACGCCGAAAGCCTAAGGCAGTTGGAAAAGTTCCACTATGGATCTCCCAAGGTACATCGGTTTCCTGGGTCCCGTATAGCCAGTATGTGCCCGGTACACAACTCAAACTTGTCCAACAGGGCAAAGCATGGATGGGCCTTAACCGACACAGGCAGGGCTATGCACGCACGGTCCGCAACCTGCTGCATCTAAACCTCCCTGCCCGGTCTCCATTTCTTTCCGGTAAACTTTCCTCATCATTTCTATTCTTGACCCACTCCGAATAAACCAGCCCTAAACTCGCGAGTAGCTTCCAACTACTCGACTTCTACCGGACCTTTCCTACTAACATTTAGCGTAGCCAAATCCACTCGAGGAGGTGCTATTCTACCCTTTCTCTCTTAGGTATTTTGTTCATGCAACTAGGTTTTCAATATCAACTAGACTTAATGCAATCAATGATGCAAAGCTATGATCTCTAAAAATGGAAATGCTTTATAAAACTGTTCAAATGCAAGCCAGTGCTTGCCTGTTTTGCAGGTGACTAAGGTTACAATCAGTTAGTGACGATCACTTGGAGCTTGATCACTTGCTTTCCTTCCTCCAAGATCTTCACTTCAAGTCCTTCTCACATTCTTCACGAATGTGCTACACGATATGATCATGCATATGTATTTAATTGAAAATATTTCGCTAATAAGATCAACTTACAGTTTTTAAAACTGGAACTCTGTTTAAGAATTTAAAATGACGCTGGTGCTAGTGGTTTGGGTTGGGTTTAATCACTATGATCAAATGTTAAGTGCTTTTCCCACTTATGTGTTGATCACCTTAAAAGGTTATCCATGACAGTGGTGATCCAAAGCTCCAATGGAGCTGGGAATTTTCATGTGAGTTCCTTGTCACAAGAAAGTCCTCTGGACCAAAATTTAGCACTTTTCATGGAGTGGTTTATTCAGAACAATTCTCTATGTGTTTGATCAAAGATGAATTAATTCTGAGGTAACACTCATGTTCATGTCAAACTCAGTGAACCACAATTTCAATTATAGTTCCTAGATCTTGTATGAATTTTCCTAGGATTTTGGGAGCTAAGAGTTGCCCAGAACTGAATTTCCAAGTTTTGGAAATTCTCTGAAAAAGGTTTCTGTATTCATTTGAATACAGGAACTTACAATATGAATTCTCCTGACCAAATCAACTCCAATTGAGCTGAAACTTTTACAGGAGTCTAAGAATACCTTAAGGAATATTCTGCAAAATTTGAGGAATTTTGGATGAACCAAACTCCTCCTAAAATTCTTTTGCTGAAAAGCTTTAAAGAATTTTCCAGAATTAAATAAAGACTTTCGTACAAATTGTGTTGCATATTTCGATAGAGTTTGTCAATCTGAATCTAACACAATTTGAATCACTAAATTTGGAGGTTCCTAGCAAAAGTTATGCTCTTCTAAAGTTTGGGGAAATTCTGGAAATTGAATAAATCCGGGAAAAAGTTTAAACTGACAGTGGGACCAGGGTACACGTGTCTGCTGCCGGCAGCGCGCCACACTGGGTCACAGGGTTATTTACCGCGCGGTCACAGTCGATCCAGCGCCACAGAGTATCCAGCCCCTCTCTCCCGAGTCGCTGACAGGCGGGCCCGATGAGGTCGTCTTCAACCTCTCGCTCCCGCGCACCCCGCTGCCGGAGTTCACCGGAGCAGCCATGGATTCAAT
Source organism: Neostapfia colusana (assembly GCA_030760725.1). Taxonomy (NCBI): domain Eukaryota; kingdom Viridiplantae; phylum Streptophyta; class Magnoliopsida; order Poales; family Poaceae; genus Neostapfia; species Neostapfia colusana. The sequence goes on along the minus strand of JASWHV010000596.1, from coordinate 2,970 downwards.
CTTCCTGCCACCCATGATGCTGAAACTCGCCGCCAGGCCCTTATTTAACCCGAGGAACACGATGGAATGAGTTCTATGGACCGGCGAAGTTCCTAAACCACCCCGCACCGGTGCAGCGGCCTGGACGAAGTTCGACGACGTCGTTCTAAGCCCTCCAAGCTTCGGTTTCCGAGCTCTAAAGCACCGACGGACGCTAAGGAACGTCGATATGGAAATGAAGCGGCTCGGAGATGGCTCTAATCTAGGGTTCACCGTGCACCCGAACCTTCCCGCCATAGCCGCCGTCGGAACGATTGAAATTGCACCGTGCACAGTGTGTTTCATGCGAGGCTTCAAAAGTAAACTGGTGCGCCCTCAAGTCTAGCCCTCGTGTGTGAAGTTTCGTGCTTTCTAAACAACAATCTACCGGGAATTTCATGGAAACGTACCGGAAGGTTGGTTTGCGCCGATCGGGAGAAAATCTCAAAATTCTCTGCCGATGTTCCACGGTTGATCCTAAGCTTCGGGGGTGAGTTGCCTGGACGTCGTGCGCTTACAGAAGTGGCCTAGCTTGGCTGTGACACGCCGCGGTTGAAGCTGTCCACGAGAGCACTTGCTCTCGGTTCTATGGCGGCCACCGCGGAAACTGGTTTACCTCGGTTTGGGAGGGCGGAACTCACGTAGGAATGGCACGAGGACGTTGGAGTAGAGTCTGTGGTCTTGTTTGGCTGCTCAACCGAAGCTTTGCACGCAAGCTATGGTGGTGACCGATCGAGCGGACGGGCGTCGGCAGCTTCGGCTGTTTCTCGCGCGAGGGGAAAAGAACAGCGCCGTTCTTCAGTACCGTGGGATAAAAGGAGCACGGCAGTGGGTTAAGGACGTCCAGGCAGCTCTCCAGCGCACTGGAAATCAACAGGAGGTGGCTGCCGGCTGCCCCTCGGTGTCACTCGCAGAGGAGTCGGCTGTCCGAGTTACTTCGCGTAGGAGGTAATCAAACAGAGACCGTGTGCTTCACTGAAGATCTTTTGCAAATTTTTCTCCATCGATGACAGGTGGGACCCACAGTCTAGTCCCTCCTTATCCCTCTCCTAAATATCTCCCAAAATTTGCAATTGGTGAAATCAAATTGTTGGAGTTCGAATCTGAGAGGCATTTGGACAATTGGGCAAGTTTCATCAAAATTCAAATATGCATTTGAATTCTTTGTTATTTAAAGTCCATTTTGAAAAATGGGTTGCAATTCATTTCCATAAATCATGAAACTTTGCGCACCCCCTAATTTGGACCCAAGGAACTCAAATATGAAACCTGATTTTTATTTTGGCTGCTGCAAATGAGATTTATAGCACAACAGTTTTGAATTCCATTGTGTTGCTCTCATTTGAATTTTGAGTTTGAACAAGTTTGTTCCCAATCTGACTTTAGTTTTGTCACACACATGGGAACTTCCCATCTTAGTTTTTGACCCCTCTTGGGTTCCAAGTTTCCAAATAAACATTTGAACTTGTGTGAAGAAAACCCTCATGTGTGTTATCACATGTGGAGAAGTTTTAACAAGTCCCAATTTTCATACATATGAAACCAACTTTTGCAAACACGTGTTTATTTGTATTCATATTTTTGGGACCTTTACAACCATGCTGACGGGACCCCGCCATCCCGCACCACGGGGACGGGGCACCTCGCCCGGGAATCGCATTAGGTGGTGCCGTGTTATGCGGCACCCAACAGCACACATATAAGGAACACTGTATTACATAAATCAAAGCGGAAGCTTACAATTGTTCTTTGTAAATAATTTACATAAAATAGCTACAGCGGAAGTCTATAAACGGCTCACGTAGAATATCTAAGATGCACTCGAGAAGAGGTCCAGCCCGCGGACTCCTCGCGCTAGCAACGCGAAGACCTGGCAGCGGCTAGGTTCTCCAAGTGTGACATGACTCGGAAGTTCCCGAGTATCACCGGACAACCTTCTTTATAGCGTAGATGTTTACCTGCAAAACCACTTATATAGCAAGAGTGAGCACAAAGGCTCAGCAAGACTTAACCGTCTCTCCTAAAGCATGCAACTATACATGAGGGTAACTTAAGACCTAATCATGTAATTTGCGAAATGACTCGCCTGCAAGTACATCCTTAACTTTCAGATTTTTAGTCATAATAGTAGTGACCTTGCGCCCAGCAACATTGGAACTCCACAATCAAACAAGATACACTTCATTCCAATGTTACTTGTCCCTAGGTGGAAAAATAACTTTAGTTTGCTCTATTTCTACTTCAAACAGGCTTTTCATGCAATTTCCAATTATCATAACAGCATTTAAAACTTTTCAAACTATTTCCACACAACTTGATTACTACGTCACAACACAGGGAGCAAGCGGTAATCAATAACCGCGATGGACGGTGATTCGAATCAAACACTACCCGGATAACTCGACACATACGCCCACCTCTGAAGACCGAAATCTGGCGTCCTTCATTACGTCGTATGTGGCAACCTTTTGCAGGACACGAGACTATAGAACCGGTCGCGCCGTCTTGGGCTCATAGGTCTAACGAGACGATGTGGTATGCATGTACAATCCAGTGAACCTGGTACATCGGTTTCCTGGTTCCCATATGTTAGTAAGCATCCAGTACACAACTCAATACCTGCTCCTGGGTGCCGCATACGCATCGGTCCTTAACCGACACAGGAAGAGCTACTCAACCAAGACCTCGTCTTGTCGCTTCCTAACCATCCTGCCTGGTCTCATCTTTAGAAATGTAAACTTTAGTTTGCCTCATTTCCGACTACACCCGTGTAATCCCGTCTATAACTCGCGAGTAGATTCCAACTACTCAACTTCTACCGGATGTCCTAAGCTATTTAGCACGGAATTATTCTACAGCGGTGCCCCTTTCTACCCTTAAATCCAAGGTTCATTTGGTCATGCATTTGGAGTGTAAAACATCCTTGACCTAATGCACATACAAACTTTGACC
>JASWHV010000595.1:0-26624 GCA_030760725.1 Neostapfia colusana | reverse complement strand
GACAAAGATAAGAAGCTTCATGCGCAAGAAAAAACAGAATTTATGGTGACTATTGATGGAAAATTGCTGTTTTTGTAAAAACACCAAAGGCTAACCCCTTTGGATTTTTTTTAAAAAAATTGATATTTTCATAAATGCTTCAAAATTTAAGTATGATAAGATAACACGTATATGACAAAGATAAGAAGCTTCATGGGCAAGAAAACCAAATTTATGGCGAGTCTTGATGGAAATCGCTGTTTTTGGTAAAAAAACTAAAGGCTAACCCCTTTGGATTTTTATAAAAAATTTGATATTTTCTGAAATTCTTCAAAATTTAAGTATGACAAGATAACACGTATATGACAAAGGTAAGAAGCTTCATGGGCAAGAAAACCGACTTTATGGTGACTTTTGATGGAAATCGCTGTTTTTGGAAAAACACCAAAGGCTAACCTCTTTGGATTTTTATAAAAAAAATTGATATTTCATAAATGCTTCAAAATTTTAATTATGACAAGATAACACGTATATGACAAAGATAAGAAGCTTCATGGGCAAGAAAAATGAATTTATGATGAGTTTTGATGGAAATCGCTGTTTTTGGTAAAAAAACCAAAGGCTAACCTCTTTGTTTTTTTAAAAAAAATTTGATATTTTTGAAAATGCTTCAAAATTTAAGTATGACAAGATAACACGTATATGACAAAGATAAGAATCTTCATGGGCAAGAAAACTGAATTTATGGCGTGTTTTGATGGAAATTGCTGTTTTTGGTAAAAAAACCAAATGCTAACCCCTTTGGATTTTTATAAAAAATTTGATATTTTCCGAAATGCTTCAAAATTGAAGTATGACAATATAACACGTATATGACAAAGATAAGAAGCTTCATGGGCCAGAAAACTGAATTTATGGCGTGTTTTGATGGAAATTGCTGTTTTTGGTAAAAAAACGAAAGGCTAACCCCTTTGGATTTTTTATAAAAAATTTGATATTTTCCGAAATGCTTCAAAAATTTTAGTATGACAATATAACACGTATATGACAAAGATAAGAAGCTTCATGGGCAAGAAAACCGAATTTATGTTGAGTTTTGATGAAAATCTCTGTTTTTGGAAAACACCAAAGGCTAACCCCTTTGGATTTTTATAAAAAATTAATATTTCATAAATGCTTCAAAATTTGAAGTATGACAAGATAACACGTATATGACAAAGATAAGAAGCTTCATGGACAAGAAACCAAATTTATGGCAAGTTTTGATGGAAATTGCTGTTTTTGGTAAAAAAACAAAACCTAACCCCTTTAGATTTTTTATAAAAAATTGATATTTTTCACAATGCTTCAAAATTTTTAGTATGACAAGATAACACGATTATGACAAAGATAAGAAGCTTCATGGGCAAGAAAACCGAATTTATGGTGAGTTTTGATGGAAATCGCTGTTTTTGGAAAAACACCAAAGGCTAACCACTTTGGATTTTTATAAAAATTTGATATTTCATAAATGCTTGAAAATTTGAAGTATGACAAGATAACACGTATATGACAAAGATAAGAATCTTCATGGGCAAGAAAACCGAATTTATGGCGAGTTTTGATGGAAATCGCTGTTTTTGGTAAAAAAAACCAAGGCTAACCCCTTTGGATTTTTATAAAAAATTTGATATTTTTGGAAATGCTTCAAAATTGAAGTATGACAAGATAACACGTATATGACAAAGATAAGAAGCTTCATGTGCAAGAAAACCCGAATTTATGGTGAGTTTTGATAGAAATCACTGTTTTTGGTAGAAAAAAACCAAATGCTAACCCCTTTGGATTTTTATAAAAAATTTGATATTTTCCGAAATGCTTCAAAATTGAAGTATCACAATATAACATGTATATGAAAAAGATAATAAGCTTCATGGGCAAGAAAACTGAATTTATGGCGTGTTTTGATGGAAATTGCTGTTTTTAGTAAAAAACAAAAGGCTAACCCGTTTGGATTTTTATAAAAAATTTTGATATTTTCTGAAATGCTAGAAAATTTTAAGTATGACAAGATAAAGCGTATATGACAAATATAAGAAGCTTCATGGGCAAGAAAGCCGAGATTATGGCGAGTTTTGATGGAAATCCCAATTTTTGGAAAAACACCAAAGGCTAACTCCTTTGGATTTTTATAAAAAAATTGATATTTTCCTAAATGCTTCAAAATTTAAATGTGACAAGATAACACATATATGACAAAGATAAGAAGCTTCATGGGGAAGAAAGCTGAATTTATGGCATGTTTTGATGGAAATCGCTGTGTTTGGTAAAAAACCAAAGGCTAACCCCTTTGGATTTTTTTATAAAAAAATTGATATTTTCTGAAATGCTTCAAAATTTTAAGTATGACAAGATAACACGTATATGACAAAGATAATAAGCTTCATGGGCAAGAAAACTGAATTTATGGTGAGTTTTGATGAAAACCACTGTTTTTGGTAAAAAAAACCAAAGGCTAACCCCTTTGGATTTTTATAAAAAATTTAATTTTTTCTGAAATGCTTCAAAATTTAAGTATGACAAGATAACACGTATATGACAAAGATAAGAAGCTTCATGCGCAAGAAAAAACCGAATTTATGGTGACTATTAATGGAAAATCGCTGTTTTTGTAAAAACAACAAAGGCTAACCCCTTTGGATTTTTATAAAAAATTTTGATATTTTCATAAATCCTTCAAAATTTAAGTATGATAAGATAACACGTATATGACAAAGATAAGAAGCTTCATGGGCAAGAAAACCAAATTTATGGCGAGTCTTGATGGAAATCGCTGTTTTTGGTAAAAAAAACTAAAGGCTAACCCCTTTGGATTTTTATAAAAAATTTGATATTTTCTAAAATGCTTCAAAATTTAAGTATGACAAGATAACACGTATATGACAAAGGTAAGAAGCTTCATGGGCAAGAAAACCGAATTTATGGTGAGTTTTGATGGAAATCTCTGTTTTTGGAAAAACACCAAAGGCCAACCCCTTTGGATTTTTATAAAAAATTGATATTTTATAAATGCTTCAAAATTTGAAGTATGACAAGATAACACGTATATGACAAAGATAATAAGCTTCATGGGCAAGAAAACTGAATTTATGGTGAGTTTTGATGAAAACCGCTGTTTTTGGTAAAAAAACCAAAGGCTAACCCCTTTGGATTTTTATAAAAAATTTAATTTTTTCTGAAATGCTTCAAAATTTAAGTATGACAAGATAAAACGTATATGACAAAGATAAGAAGCTTCATGCGCAAGAAAAAACCGAATTTATGGTGACTATTAATGGAAAATCGCTGTTTTTGTAAAAACACCAAAGGCTAACCACTTTGGATTTTTATAAAATTTTTTGATATTTTCATAAATCCTTCAAAATTTAAGTATGATAAGATAACACGTATATGACAAAGATAAGAAGCTTCATGGGCAAGAAAACCAAATTTATGGCGAGTCTTGATGGAAATCGCTGTTTTTGGTAAAAAACTAAAGGCTAACCCCTTTGGATTTTTATAAAAAATTTGATATTTTCTAAAATGCTTCAAAATTTAAGTATGACAAGATAACACGTATATGACAAAGGTAAGAAGCTTCATGGGCAAGAAAACCGACTTTATGGTGACTTTTGATGGAAATCGCTGTTTTTGGAAAAACATCAAAGGCTAACCTCTTTGGATTTTATAAAAAAATTGATATTTCATAAATGCTTAAAAATTTTAAGTATGACAAGATGAAACGTATATGACAAAGATAAGAAGCTTCATGGGCAAGAAAAACGAATTTATGGCGAATTTTGATGGAAATCACTGTTTTTGGTAAAAAAACCAAAGGCTAACCTCTTTGGTTTTTTTTAAAAAAATTTGATACTTTCAAAAATGCTTCAAAATTTAAGTATGACAAGATAACACGTATATGAAAAAGATAAGAAGCTTCATGGGCAAGAAAACCCGAATTTATGGCGAGTTTTGATGGAAATCGCTGTTTTTGGAAAAAAACCAAATGCTAACCCCCTTTGGATTTTTATAAAAAATTTGATATTTTTTTGAAATGCTTCAAAATTTAAGTATGACAAGATAACACGTATATGACAAAGATAAGAAGCTTCATGGGCAAGAAAACTGAATTTATGGCGTGTTTTGATGGAAATTGCTGTTTTTGGTTAAAAAAACAAAAGGCTAACCCCTTTGGATTTTTATAAAAATATTTGATATTTTCCGAAATGCTTCAAAAATTTTAGTATGACAAGATAACACGTATATGACAAAGATAAGAAGCTTCATGGGCAAGAAAACCGAATTTATGGTGAGTTTTGATGGAAATCTCTGTTTTTGGAAAAACACCAAAGGCCAACCCCTTTGGATTTTTATAAAAAATTGATATTTTATAAATGCTTCAAAATTTGAAGTATGACAATATAACACGTATATGACAAAGATAAGAAGCTTCATGGACACGAAACCAAATTTATGGCAAGTTTTCATGGAAATCGCTGTTTTTTGTAAAACACCAAAGGCCAACCCCTTTGGATTTTTATAAAAAATTGATATTTCATAAATGCTTCAAAATTTGAAGTATGACAAGATAACACGTATATGACAAAGATAAGAAGCTTCATGGACAAGAAACCAAATTTATGGCAAATTTTGATGGAAATCGCTGTTTTTTGTAAAACACCAAAGGCTAACCCCTTTGGATTTTTATAAAAAATTTGATATTTTCTGAAATGCTTCAAAATTTAAGTATGACAAGATAACACGTATATGACAAAGATAAGAAACTTCATGGGCAAGAAAACCCGAATTTATGGCGAGTTTTGATGGAAATCGCTGTTTTTGGTAAAAAACCAAATGCTAACCCCTTTGGATTTTTATAAAAAATTAGATATTTTCCGAAATGCTTCAAAATTTAAGTATGACGATATAACACGTATATGACAAAGATAAGAAGCTTCATGGGCAAGAAAACTGAATTTATGGCGTGTTTTGATGGAAATTGCTGTTTTTGGTAAAAAACAAAGGCTAACCCCTTTGGATTTTTATAAAAAAATTTGATATTTTCTGAAATGCTAGAAAATTTTAAGTATGACAAGATAAAACGTATATGACAAATATAAGAAGCTTCATGGGCAAGAAAGCCAAGTTTATGGCAAGTTTTGATGGACATCCCTGTTTTTGGTAAAAACACCGAAGACTTACCCTTTTGGATTTTTATAAAAATTTGATATTTTCTTAAATGCTTAAAAATTTAAGTGTGACAAGATAACACATATATGACAAAGATAAGAAGCTTCATGGGGAAGAAAGCCGAATGTATGGCAAGTTTTGATGGAAATCGCTGTTTCTGCTAAAAAAACCAAAGTCTAAGCACTTTGGATTTTTTATAAAAAATTTGATTTTTTACGAAATACTTCAAAATTTTAAGTATGACAAGATAACACGTATATGACAAAGATAAGAAGCTTCATGGACAAGAAACCAAATTTATGGCAAGTTTTGATGGAAATCGCTGTTTTTGGTAAAAAAACCAAATGCTAACCCCTTTGGATTTTTATAAAAAATTTGATATTTTCCGAAATGCTTCAAAATTGAAGTATGACAATATAACACGTATATGACAAAGAGAAGAAGCTTCATGAGCAAGAAAACTGAATTTATGGCGTGTTTTGATGGAAATTGATGTTTTTGGTAAAAAAATAAAAGGCTAACCCCTTTGGATTTTATATAAAAAAATATTATATTTTCCGAAATGCTTCAAAAATTTTAGTATGACAAGATGACACGTATATGACAAAGATAAGAAGCTTCATGGGCAAGAAAACTGAATTTATGATGAGTTTTGACGGAAACCGCTGTTTTTGGTAAAAAAAAGGCTAAGCCCTTTGGATTTTTATAAAAAATTTAATATTTTCCTAAATGCTTCAAAATTTAAGTATGACAAGATAACACGTATATGACAAAGATAAGAAGCTTCATGGGCAAGAAAACTGAATTTATGGCATGTTTTGACGGAAATTGCTGTTTTTTGTAGAAAACAAAAGGCTAACCCCTTTGGATTTTTATAACAAATTTGATATTTTCCTAAATGCTTCAAAATTTAAGTGTGACAAGATAACACATATATGAAAAAGATATGAAGCTTCATGGGGAAGAAAGCCGAATTTATGGCAAGTTATGATGGAAATCGCTGTTTTTGGTAAAAAAACCAAAGGCTAACCCCTTTGCATTTTTTATAAAAAATTTGATATTTTCCGAAATTCTTTGGAATTTAAAGTATGACAAAGATAAGAAGCTTCGTGGGCAAGAAAACTGAATTTATGGTGAGTTTTGATGGAAACCGCTGTTTTTGGTAAGAAAACCAAAGGCTAAGCCCTTTGGATTTTTATAAAAAATTTGATATTTTCTGAAATGCTTCAAAATTTAAGTATGACAAGATAACACGTATATGACAAAGATAAGAAGCTTCATGGGCAAGAAAATCGAATTTATGGCATGTTTTTATGGAAATCACTGTTTTTGGTAAAAAAACCAAAGGCTAACCCCTTTGCATTTTTATAAAAAATTTGATATTTTCAAAATGCTTTAAAATTTAAGTATGACAAGATAACACGTATATGACAAAGATAAGAAGCTTCATGGGCAAGAAAACCCGAATTTATGGCGAGTTTTGATGGAAATCGCTGTTTTTGGTAAAAAAACCAAATGCTAACCCCTTTGGATTTTTATAAAAAATTTGATATTTTCCGAAATGCTTCAAAATTGAAGTATGACAATATAACACGTATATGACAAAGAGAAGAAGCTTCATGAGCAAGAAAACTGAATTTATGGCGTGTTTTGATGGAAATTGCTGTTTTTGGTAAAAAAATAAAAGGCTAACCCCTTTGGATTTTATATAAAAAAATTTGATATTTTCCGAAATGCTTCAAAAATTTTAGTATGACAAGATGACACGTATATGACAAAGATAAGAAGCTTCATGGGCAAGAAAACCGAATTTATGGCGTGTTTTGATGGAAATTGCTGTTTTTAGTAAAAAACAAAAGGCTAACCCGTTTGGATTTTTATAAAAAATTTTGATATTTTCTGAAATGCTAGAAAATTTTAAGTATGACAAGATAAAGCGTATATGACAAATATAAGAAGCTTCATGGGCAAGAAAGCCGAGATTATGGCGAGTTTTGATGGAAATCCCAATTTTTGGAAAAACACCAAAGGCTAACTCCTTTGGATTTTTATAAAAAAATTGATATTTTCCTAAATGCTTCAAAATTTAAATGTGACAAGATAACACATATATGACAAAGATAAGAAGCTTCATGGGGAAGAAAGCTGAATTTATGGCATGTTTTGATGGAAATCGCTGTGTTTGGTAAAAAACCAAAGGCTAACCCCTTTGGATTTTTTTATAAAAAAATTGATATTTTCTGAAATGCTTCAAAATTTTAAGTATGACAAGATAACACGTATATGACAAAGATAATAAGCTTCATGGGCAAGAAAACTGAATTTATGGTGAGTTTTGATGAAAACCACTGTTTTTGGTAAAAAAAACCAAAGGCTAACCCCTTTGGATTTTTATAAAAAATTTAATTTTTTCTGAAATGCTTCAAAATTTAAGTATGACAAGATAACACGTATATGACAAAGATAAGAAGCTTCATGCGCAAGAAAAAACCGAATTTATGGTGACTATTAATGGAAAATCGCTGTTTTTGTAAAAACAACAAAGGCTAACCCCTTTGGATTTTTATAAAAAATTTTGATATTTTCATAAATCCTTCAAAATTTAAGTATGATAAGATAACACGTATATGACAAAGATAAGAAGCTTCATGGGCAAGAAAACCAAATTTATGGCGAGTCTTGATGGAAATCGCTGTTTTTGGTAAAAAAACTAAAGGCTAACCCCTTTGGATTTTTATAAAAAATTTGATATTTTCTAAAATGCTTCAAAATTTAAGTATGACAAGATAACACGTATATGACAAAGGTAAGAAGCTTCATGGGCAAGAAAACCGAATTTATGGTGAGTTTTGATGGAAATCTCTGTTTTTGGAAAAACACCAAAGGCCAACCCCTTTGGATTTTTATAAAAAATTGATATTTTATAAATGCTTCAAAATTTGAAGTATGACAAGATAACACGTATATGACAAAGATAATAAGCTTCATGGGCAAGAAAACTGAATTTATGGTGAGTTTTGATGAAAACCGCTGTTTTTGGTAAAAAAACCAAAGGCTAACCCCTTTGGATTTTTATAAAAAATTTAATTTTTCTGAAATGCTTCAAAATTTAAGTATGACAAGATAAAACGTATATGACAAAGATAAGAAGCTTCATGCGCAAGAAAAAACCGAATTTATGGTGACTATTAATGGAAAATCGCTGTTTTTGTAAAAACACCAAAGGCTAACCACTTTGGATTTTTATAAAATTTTTTGATATTTTCATAAATCCTTCAAAATTTAAGTATGATAAGATAACACGTATATGACAAAGATAAGAAGCTTCATGGGCAAGAAAACCAAATTTATGGCGAGTCTTGATGGAAATCGCTGTTTTTGGTAAAAAACTAAAGGCTAACCCCTTTGGATTTTTATAAAAAATTTGATATTTTCTAAAATGCTTCAAAATTTAAGTATGACAAGATAACACGTATATGACAAAGGTAAGAAGCTTCATGGGCAAGAAAACCGACTTTATGGTGACTTTTGATGGAAATCGCTGTTTTTGGAAAAACATCAAAGGCTAACCTCTTTGGATTTTATAAAAAAATTGATATTTCATAAATGCTTAAAAATTTTAAGTATGACAAGATGAAACGTATATGACAAAGATAAGAAGCTTCATGGGCAAGAAAAACGAATTTATGGCGAATTTTGATGGAAATCACTGTTTTTGGTAAAAAAACCAAAGGCTAACCTCTTTGGTTTTTTTTAAAAAAATTTGATACTTTCAAAAATGCTTCAAAATTTAAGTATGACAAGATAACACGTATATGAAAAAGATAAGAAGCTTCATGGGCAAGAAAACCCGAATTTATGGCGAGTTTTGATGGAAATCGCTGTTTTTGGAAAAAAACCAAATGCTAACCCCCTTTGGATTTTTATAAAAAATTTGATATTTTTTTGAAATGCTTCAAAATTTAAGTATGACAAGATAACACGTATATGACAAAGATAAGAAGCTTCATGGGCAAGAAAACTGAATTTATGGCGTGTTTTGATGGAAATTGCTGTTTTTGGTTAAAAAAACAAAAGGCTAACCCCTTTGGATTTTTATAAAAATATTTGATATTTTCCGAAATGCTTCAAAAATTTTAGTATGACAAGATAACACGTATATGACAAAGATAAGAAGCTTCATGGGCAAGAAAACCGAATTTATGGTGAGTTTTGATGGAAATCTCTGTTTTTGGAAAAACACCAAAGGCCAACCCCTTTGGATTTTTATAAAAAATTGATATTTTATAAATGCTTCAAAATTTGAAGTATGACAATATAACACGTATATGACAAAGATAAGAAGCTTCATGGACACGAAACCAAATTTATGGCAAGTTTTCATGGAAATCGCTGTTTTTTGTAAAACACCAAAGGCCAACCCCTTTGGATTTTTATAAAAAATTGATATTTCATAAATGCTTCAAAATTTGAAGTATGACAAGATAACACGTATATGACAAAGATAAGAAGCTTCATGGACAAGAAACCAAATTTATGGCAAATTTTGATGGAAATCGCTGTTTTTTGTAAAACACCAAAGGCTAACCCCTTTGGATTTTTATAAAAAATTTGATATTTTCTGAAATGCTTCAAAATTTAAGTATGACAAGATAACACGTATATGACAAAGATAAGAAACTTCATGGGCAAGAAAACCCGAATTTATGGCGAGTTTTGATGGAAATCGCTGTTTTTGGTAAAAAACCAAATGCTAACCCCTTTGGATTTTTATAAAAAATTAGATATTTTCCGAAATGCTTCAAAATTTAAGTATGACGATATAACACGTATATGACAAAGATAAGAAGCTTCATGGGCAAGAAAACTGAATTTATGGCGTGTTTTGATGGAAATTGCTGTTTTTGGTAAAAAACAAAGGCTAACCCCTTTGGATTTTTATAAAAAAATTTGATATTTTCTGAAATGCTAGAAAATTTTAAGTATGACAAGATAAAACGTATATGACAAATATAAGAAGCTTCATGGGCAAGAAAGCCAAGTTTATGGCAAGTTTTGATGGACATCCCTGTTTTTGGTAAAAACACCGAAGACTTACCCTTTTGGATTTTTATAAAAATTTGATATTTTCTTAAATGCTTAAAAATTTAAGTGTGACAAGATAACACATATATGACAAAGATAAGAAGCTTCATGGGGAAGAAAGCCGAATGTATGGCAAGTTTTGATGGAAATCGCTGTTTCTGCTAAAAAAACCAAAGTCTAAGCACTTTGGATTTTTTATAAAAAATTTGATTTTTTACGAAATACTTCAAAATTTTAAGTATGACAAGATAACACGTATATGACAAAGATAAGAAGCTTCATGGACAAGAAACCAAATTTATGGCAAGTTTTGATGGAAATCGCTGTTTTTGGTAAAAAAACCAAATGCTAACCCCTTTGGATTTTTATAAAAAATTTGATATTTTCCGAAATGCTTCAAAATTGAAGTATGACAATATAACACGTATATGACAAAGAGAAGAAGCTTCATGAGCAAGAAAACTGAATTTATGGCGTGTTTTGATGGAAATTGATGTTTTTGGTAAAAAAATAAAAGGCTAACCCCTTTGGATTTTATATAAAAAAATATTATATTTTCCGAAATGCTTCAAAAATTTTAGTATGACAAGATGACACGTATATGACAAAGATAAGAAGCTTCATGGGCAAGAAAACTGAATTTATGATGAGTTTTGACGGAAACCGCTGTTTTTGGTAAAAAAAAGGCTAAGCCCTTTGGATTTTTATAAAAAATTTAATATTTTCCTAAATGCTTCAAAATTTAAGTATGACAAGATAACACGTATATGACAAAGATAAGAAGCTTCATGGGCAAGAAAACTGAATTTATGGCATGTTTTGACGGAAATTGCTGTTTTTTGTAGAAAACAAAAGGCTAACCCCTTTGGATTTTTATAACAAATTTGATATTTTCCTAAATGCTTCAAAATTTAAGTGTGACAAGATAACACATATATGAAAAAGATATGAAGCTTCATGGGGAAGAAAGCCGAATTTATGGCAAGTTATGATGGAAATCGCTGTTTTTGGTAAAAAAACCAAAGGCTAACCCCTTTGCATTTTTTATAAAAAATTTGATATTTTCCGAAATTCTTTGGAATTTAAAGTATGACAAAGATAAGAAGCTTCGTGGGCAAGAAAACTGAATTTATGGTGAGTTTTGATGGAAACCGCTGTTTTTGGTAAGAAAACCAAAGGCTAAGCCCTTTGGATTTTTATAAAAAATTTGATATTTTCTGAAATGCTTCAAAATTTAAGTATGACAAGATAACACGTATATGACAAAGATAAGAAGCTTCATGGGCAAGAAAATCGAATTTATGGCATGTTTTTATGGAAATCACTGTTTTTGGTAAAAAAACCAAAGGCTAACCCCTTTGCATTTTTATAAAAAATTTGATATTTTCAAAATGCTTTAAAATTTAAGTATGACAAGATAACACGTATATGACAAAGATAAGAAGCTTCATGGGCAAGAAAACCCGAATTTATGGCGAGTTTTGATGGAAATCGCTGTTTTTGGTAAAAAAACCAAATGCTAACCCCTTTGGATTTTTATAAAAAATTTGATATTTTCCGAAATGCTTCAAAATTGAAGTATGACAATATAACACGTATATGACAAAGAGAAGAAGCTTCATGAGCAAGAAAACTGAATTTATGGCGTGTTTTGATGGAAATTGCTGTTTTTGGTAAAAAAATAAAAGGCTAACCCCTTTGGATTTTATATAAAAAAATTTGATATTTTCCGAAATGCTTCAAAAATTTTAGTATGACAAGATGACACGTATATGACAAAGATAAGAAGCTTCATGGGCAAGAAAACTGAATTTATGATGAGTTTTGACGGAAACCGCTGTTTTTGGTAAAAAAAGGCTAAGCCCTTTGGATTTTTATAAAAAATTTAATATTTTCCTAAATGCTTCAAAATTTAAGTATGACAAGATAACACGTATATGACAAAGATAAGAAGCTTCATGGGCAAGAAAACTGAATTTATGGCATGTTTTGACGGAAATTGCTGTTTTTTGTAGAAAACAAAAGGCTAACCACTTTGGATTTTTATAACAAATTTGATATTTTCCTAAATGCTTCAAAATTTAAGTGTGACAAGATAACACATATATGAAAAAGATATGAAGCTTCATGGGGAAGAAAGCCGAATTTATGGCAAGTTATGATGGAAATCGCTGTTTTTGGTAAAAAAACCAAAGGCTAACCCCTTTGCATTTTTTATAAAAAATTTGATATTTTCAGAAATTCTTTGAAATTTAAAGTATGACAAAGATAAGAAGCTTCGTGGGCAAGAAAACTTAATTTATGGTGAGTTTTGATGGAAACCGCTGTTTTTGGTAAAAAAACCAAAGGCTAAGCCCTTTGGATTTTTATAAAAAATTTGATATTTTCTGAAATGCTTCAAAATTTAAGTATGACAAGATAACACGTATATGACAAAGATAAGAAGCTTCATGGGCAAGAAAATCGAATTTATGGCATGTTTTTATGGAAATCACTGTTTTTGGTAAAAAAAACCAAAGGCTAACCCCTTTGCATTTTTATAAAAAATTTAATATTTTCCGATATGCTTCAAAATTTAAGTATGACAATATAGTGCGTATATGACAAAGATAAGAAGCTTCATGGGCAAGAAAACTGAATTTATGGTGAGTTTTGATGGAAACCACTGTTTTTGGTAAAAACCAAAGGCTAACCCCTTTGGATTTTTATAAAAAATTTGATTTTTCCAAAATGCTTCAAAATTTAAGTATGACAAGATAACACGTATATGACAAAGATAAGAAGCTTCATTGGCAAGAAAACCGAATTTATGGCAAGTTTTGATGGAAATCGCTGTTTTTGGTAAAAAACCAAATGCTAACCCCTTTGGATTTTTTATAAAATAAATTTGATTTTTTCTGAAATGCTTCAAAATTTTTAGTATGACAAGATAACACATATATAACAAAGATAATAAGCTTCATGGGTAAGAAAACCGAATTTACGGTGAATTTTGCTGGAAATCGCTGTTTTTGGAAAAAAACAAATGCTAACCTCCTTTGGATTTTTATAAAAAATTTGATATTTTCAAAATGCTTCAAAATTTAAGTATGACAAGATAACACTATATGACAAAGATAAGAAGCTTCATGGGCAAGAAAACCCGAATTTATGGCGAGTTTTGATGGAAATCGCTGTTTTTGGTAAAAAAAAACCAAATGCTAACCCCTTTGGATTTTTATAAAAAATTTGATATTTTCCGAAAAGCTTCAAAATTGAAGTATGACAATATAACACGTATATGACAGATAAGAAGCTTCATGGGCAAGAAAACTGAATTTATGGCGTGTTTTGATGGAAATTGCTGTTTTTGGTAGAAAACAAAAGGCTAACCCGTTTGGATTTTTATAAAAAAATGATATTTTCTGAAATGCTAGAAAGATTGAAGTATGACAAGATAAAACGTATATGACAAATATAAGAAGCTTCATGGGGAAGAAAGCTGAATTTATGGCAAGTTTTGATGGAAATCGCTGTTTTTGGTAAAAAAAAACCAAAGGCTAACCCCTTTGGATTTTCTATAAAAAAATTTGATATTTTCCGAAATGCTTCAAAAATTTTAGTATGACAAGATGACACGTATATGACAAAGATAAGAAGCTTCATGGGCAAGAAAACTGAATTTATGATGAGTTTTGACGGAAACCGCTGTTTTTGGTAAAAAAAAGGCTAAGCCCTTTGGATTTTTATAAAAAAATTAATATTTTCCTAAATACTTCAAAATTTAAGTATGACAAGATAACACGTATATGACAAAGATAAGAAGCTTCATGGGCAAGAAAACTGAATTTATGGCATGTTTTGACGGAAATTGCTGTTTTTTGTAGAAAACAAAAGGCTAACCCCTTTGGATTTTTATACCAAAAACTGCTATTTTCCTCAAAAGCTTCATAAATTCGTTTCGTGCCAATGAAGCTTCTTATCTTGTCATATACGTTTAGCTTCATGGGACGAAAGGAATTTTGAAGCAAGTTATGATGGAAATCGCTGTTTTTGGTATAAAAAACCAAAGGGCTACCCTTTGCATTTTTTACTAAAAAATTTGATATCTTTCAGAAACTCTCTTGAATTTAAAGTATGACAAAGATAAGAAGCTTCGTAGCTTGGCATAGACCAACTATATTTATGACTTAAGTTTTGAAGGCAAATCGAAATGATTAAATTTTGGTAAAAAAACAAAGGCTAAGCCCTTTGGATTTTTATCAAAAACTTTGATTTTTCTGCAAATAAGAAACATGTCAAGTAAATTCGATTTAAGCTTCATGGGCAAGAAAATCGAATTTATGGCATGTTTTTATGGAAATCACTGTTTTTGGTAAAAAACCAAAGGCTAACCCCTTTGCATTTTTATAAAAAATTTAATATTTTCCGATATGCTTCAAAATTTAAGTATGACAATATAGTGCGTATATGACAAAGATAAGAAGCTTCATGGGCAAGAAAACTGAATTTATGGTGAGTTTTGATGGAAACCACTGTTTTTGGTAAAAACCAAAGGCTAACCCCTTTGGATTTTTATAAAAAATTTGATTTTTCCAAAATGCTTCAAAATTTAAGTATGACAAGATAACACGTATATGACAAAGATAAGAAGCTTCATTGGCAAGAAACCGAATTTATGGCAAGTTTTGATGGAAATCGCTGTTTTTGGTAAAAAACCAAATGCTAACCCCTTTGGATTTTTTATAAAATAAATTTGATTTTTTCTGAAATGCTTCAAAATTTTTAGTATGACAAGATAACACATATATAACAAAGATAATAAGCTTCATGGGTAAGAAAACCGAATTTACGGTGAATTTTGCTGGAAATCGCTGTTTTTGGAAAAAAACAAATGCTAACCTCCTTTGGATTTTTATAAAAAATTTGATATTTTCAAAATGCTTCAAAATTTAAGTATGACAAGATAACACTATATGACAAAGATAAGAAGCTTCATGGGCAAGAAAACCCGAAATTATGGCGAGTTTTGATGGAAATCGCTGTTTTTGGTAAAAAAAACCAAATGCTAACCCCTTTGGATTTTTATAAAAAATTGATATTTTCCGAAAAGCTTCAAAATTGAAGTATGACAATATAACACGTATATGACAGATAAGAAGCTTCATGGGCAAGAAAACTGAATTTATGGCGTGTTTTGATGGAAATTGCTGTTTTTGGTAGAAAACAAAAGGCTAACCCGTTTGGATTTTTATAAAAAAAATGATATTTTCTGAAATGCTAGAAAGATTGAAGTATGACAAGATAAAACGTATATGACAAATATAAGAAGCTTCATGGGGAAGAAAGCTGAATTTATGGCAAGTTTTGATGGAAATCGCTGTTTTTGGTAAAAAAAAACAAAGGCTAACCCCTTTGGATTTTTTTAAAAAATTTGATATTTTCTGAAATGCTTCAAAATTTTAAGTATGACAAGAAAACACGTATATGACAAAGATAAGAAGCTTCATGGGCAAGAAAACAAAATTTATGGCAAGTTTTGATGGAAATTGTTGTTTTTGGTAAAAAAATAAAAGGCTAACCCCTTTGGATTTTATATAAAAAATTTGATATTTTCCGAAATGCTTCAAAAATTTTAGTATGACAAGATAACGCGTATATGAAAAAGATAAGAAGCTTCATGGGCAAGAAAACTGAATTTATGATGAGTTTTGATGGAAACCGCTGTTTTTGGTAAAAAACAAAGGCTAACCCCTTTGGATTTTTATAAAAAATTTGATATTTTCCTAAATGCTTCAAAATTTAAGTATGACAAGATAACACGTATATGACAAAGATAAGAAGCTTCATGGGCAAGAAAACTGAATTTATGGCGTGTTTTGACGGAAATTGCTGTTTTTTGTAGAAAACAAAAGGCTAACCCCTTTGGATTTGTATAACAAATTTGATATTTTCCTAAATGCTTCAAAATTTAAGTGTGACAAGATAACACATATATGAAAAAGATATGAAGCTTCATGGGGAAGAAAGCCGAATTTATGGCAAGTTTTGATAGAAATCGCTGTTTTTGGTAAAAAAAAACCAAAGGCTAACCCCTTTGCATTTTTTATAAAAAATTTGATATTTTTCAACATTCTTTGAAATTTAAAGTATGACAAAGATAAGAAGCTTCATGGGCAACAAAACTGAATTTATGGCATGTTTTGATGGAAATCGCTGTGTTTGGTAAAAAACCAAAGGCTAACCCCTTTGGATTTTTTTATAAAAAAATTGATATTTTCCGAAATGCTTCAAAATTTAAGTATGACAAGATAACACGTATATGACAACGATAAGAAGCTTCATGGGAAAGAAAACCGAATTTATGGCAAGTTTTGATGGAAATCGCTGTTTTTGGTAAAAAACCAAAGGCTAACCCCTTTGGATTTTTATAAAAAATTTGATATTTTCCGAAATGCTTCAAAATTGAAGTATCACAATATAACATGTATATGAAAAAGATAAGAAGCTTCATGGGCAAGAAAACTGAATTTATGGCGTGTTTTGATGGAAATTGCTGTCTTTGGTAAAAAACAAAAGGCTAACCCGTTTGGATTTTTATAAAAAAATTTGATATTTTCTGAAATGCTAGAAAACTTTAAGTATGACAATATAAAACGTATATGACAAATATAAGAAGCTTCATGGGCAAGAAAGCTGAGATTATGGCGAGTTTTGATGGAAATCGCTGTTTTTGGAAAAACACCAAAGGCTAACCCCTTTGGATTTTTTATAAAAATTTTGATATTTTCTGAAATGCTTCAAAATTTTAAGTATGACAAGATAACACGTATATGACAAAGATAATAAGCATCATGGGCAAGAAAACTGACTTTATGGTGAGTTTTGATGAAAACCGCTGTTTTTGGTAAAAAAACCAAAGGCTAACCCCATTGGATTTTATAAAAAATTTAATATTTTCTGAAATGCTTCAAAATTTAAGTATGACAAGATAACACGTATATGACAATGATAAGAAGCTTCATGCGCAAGAAAACCGAATTTATGGTGACTATTGATGGAAAATCGCTGTTTTTGTAAAAACACCAAACGCTAACACCTTTGGATTTTTATAAAAAATTTGATATTTTCATAAATGCTTCAAAATTTAAGTATGACAATATAACACATATATGACAAATATAAGAAGCTTCATGGGCAAGAAAACTGAATTTATGGCGTGTTTTGATGGAAATTGCTGTTTTTGGAAAAAAACAAAAGGCTAACCCCGTTGGATTTTTTATAAAAATATTTGATATTTTCCGAAATGCTTCAAAAATTTTAGTATGACAAGATAACACGTATATGACAAAGATAAGAAGCTTCATGGCAAGAAAACCGAATTTATGGTGAGTTTTGATGGAAATCTCTGTTTTTGGAAAAAAAACAAAGGCTAACCTCTTTGGTTTTTTTTAAAAAAATTTGATACTTTCAAAAATGCTTCAAAATTTAAGTATGACAAGATAACACGTATATGAAAAAGATAAGAAGCTTCATGGGCAAGAAAACCCGAATTTATGGCGAGTTTTGATGGAAATCGCTGTTTTTGGAAAAAAACCAAATGCTAACCACCTTTGGATTTTTATAAAAAATTTGATATTTTTTGAAATGCTTCAAAATTTAAGTATGACAAGATAACACGTATATGACAAAGATAAGAAGCTTCATGGGCAAGAAAACTGAATTTATGGCTTGTTTTGATGGAAATTGCTGTTTTTGGTTAAAAAAACAAAAGGCTAACCCCTTTGGATTTTTATAAAAATATTTGATATTTTCCGAAATGCTTCAAAAATTTTAGTATGACAAGATAACACGTATATGACAAAGATAAGAAGTTTCATGGGCAAGAAAACCGAATTTATGGTGAGTTTTGATGGAAATCTCTGTTTTTGGAAAAACACCAAAGGCCAACCCCTTTGGATTTTTATAAAAAATTGATATTTTATAAATGCTTCAAAATTTGAAGTATGACAAGATAACACGTATATGACAAAGATAAGAAGCTTCATGGACACGAAACCAAATTTATGGCAAGTTTTCATGGAAATCGCTGTTTTTTGTAAAACACCAAAGGCCAACCCCTTTGGATTTTTATAAAAAATTGATATTTCATAAATGCTTCAAAATTTGAAGTATGACAAGATAACACGTATATGACAAAGATAAGAAGCTTCATGGACAAGAAACCAAATTTATGGCAAATTTTGATGGAAATCGCTGTTTTTTGTAAAACACCAAAGGCTAACCCCTTTGGATTTTTATAAAAAATTTGATATTTTCTGAAATGCTTCAAAATTTAAGTATGACAAGATAACACGTATATGACAAAGATAAGAAGCTTCATGGGCAAGAAAACCCGAATTTATGGCGAGTTTTGATGGAAATCGCTGTTTTTGGTAAAAAACCAAATGCTTACCCCTTTGGATTTTTATAAAAAATTAGATATTTTCCGAAATGCTTCAAAATTTAAGTATGACGATATAACACGTATATGACAAAGATAAGAAGCTTCATGGGCAAGAAAACTGAATTTATGGCGTGTTTTGATGGAAATTGCTGTTTTTGGTAAAAAACAAAGGCTAACCCCTTTGGATTTTTATAAAAAAATTTGATATTTTCTGAAATGCTAGAAAATTTTAAGTATGACAAGATAAAACGTATATGACAAATATAAGAAGCTTCATGGGCAAGAAAGCCAAATTTATGGCAAGTTTTGATGGACATCCCTGTTTTTGGTAAAAACACCGAAGACTTACCCTTTTGGATTTTTATAAAAATTTGATATTTTCTTAAATGCTTAAAAATTTAAGTGTGACAAGATAACACATATATGACAAAGATAAGAAGCTTCATGGGGAAGAAAGCCGAATTTATGGCAAGTTTTGATGGAAATCGCTGTTTCTGCTAAAAAAACCAAAGTCTAACCACTTTGGATTTTTTATAAAAAATTTGATTTTTTACGAAATACTTCAAAATTTTAAGTATGACAAGATAACACGTATATGACAAAGATAAGAAACTTCATGGGCAAGAAAACACGAATTTATGGCGAGTTTTGATGGAAATCGCTGTTTTTGGTAAAAAAACCAAATGCTAACCCCTTTGGATTTTTATAAAAAATTGATATTTTCCGAAATGCTTCAAAATTGAAGTATGACAATATAACACGTATATGACATAGAGAAGAAGCTTCATGAGCAAGAAAACTGAATTTATGGCGTGTTTTGATGGAAATTGCTGTTTTTGATAAAAAAATAAAAGGCTAACCCCTTTGGATTTTATATAAAAAAATATTATATTTTCCGAAATGCTTCAAAAATTTTAGTATGACAAGATGACACGTATATGACAAAGATAAGAAGCTTTATGGGCAAGAAAACTGAATTTATGATGAGTTTTGACGGAAACCGCTGTTTTTGGTAAAAAAAAGGCTAAGCCCTTTGGATTTTTATAAAAAATTTAATATTTTCCTAAATGCTTCAAAATTTAAGTATGACAAGATACCACGTATATGACAAAGATAAGAAGCTTCATGGGCAAGAAAACTGAATTTATGGCATGTTTTGACGGAAATTGCTGTTTTTTGTAGAAAACAAAAGGCTAACCCCTTTGGATTTTTATAACAAATTTGATATTTTCCTAAATGCTTCAAAATTTAAGTGTGACAAGATAACACATATATGAAAAAGATATGAAGCTTCATGGGGAAGAAAGCCGAATTTATGGCAAGTTATGATGGAAATCGCTGTTTTTGGTAAAAAAACCAAAGGCTAACCCCTTTGCATTTTTTATAAAAAATTTGATATTTCCGAAATTCTTTGAAATTTAAAGTATGACAAAGATAAGAAGCTTCGTGGGCAAGAAAACTGAATTTATGGTGAGTTTTGATGGAAACCGCTGTTTTTGGTAAGAAAACCAAAGGCTAAGCCCTTTGGATTTTTATAAAAAATTTGATATTTTCTGAAATGCTTCAAAATTTAAGTATGACAAGATAACAAGTATATGACAAAGATAAGAAGCTTCATGGGCAAGAAAATCGAATTTATGGCATGTTTTTATGGAAATCACTGTTTTTGGTAAAAAAACCAAAGGCTAACCCCTTTGCATTTTTATAAAAAATTTGATATTTTCAAAATGCTTTAAAATTTAAGTATGACAAGATAACACGTATATGACAAAGATAAGAAGCTTCATGGGCAAGAAAACCCGAATTTATGGCGAGTTTTGATGGAAATCGCTGTTTTTGGTAAAAAAACCAAATGCTAACCCCTTTGGATTTTTATAAAAAATTTGATATTTTCCGAAATGCTTCAAAATTGAAGTATGACAATATAACACGTATATGACAAAGAGAAGAAGCTTCATGAGCAAGAAAACTGAATTTATGGCGTGTTTTGATGGAAATTGCTGTTTTTGGTAAAAAAATAAAAGGCTAACCCCTTTGGATTTTATATAAAAAAATTTGATATTTTCCGAAATGCTTCAAAAATTTTAGTATGACAAGATGACACGTATATGACAAAGATAAGAAGCTTCATGGGCAAGAAAACTGAATTTATGATGAGTTTTGACGGAAACCGCTGTTTTTGGTAAAAAAAGGCTAAGCCCTTTGGATTTTTATAAAAAATTTAATATTTTCCTAAATGCTTAAAAATTTAAGTATGACAAGATAACACGTATATGACAAAGATAAGAAGCTTCATGGGCAAGAAAACTGAATTTATGGCATGTTTTGACGGAAATTGCTGTTTTTTGTAGAAAACAAAAGGCTAACCCCTTTGGATTTTTATAACAAATTTGATATTTTCCTAAATGCTTCAAAATTTAAGTGTGACAAGATAACACATATATGAAAAAGATATGAAGCTTCATGGGAAGAAAGCCGAATTTATGGCAAGTTATGATGGAAATCGCTGTTTTTGGTAAAAAAACCAAAGGCTAACCCCTTTGCATTTTTTATAAAAAATTTGATATTTTCAGAAATTCTTTGAAATTTAAAGTATGACAAAGATAAGAAGCTTCGTGGGCAAGAAAACTTAATTTATGGTGAGTTTTGATGGAAACCGCTGTTTTTGGTAAAAAAACCAAAGGCTAAGCCCTTTGGATTTTTATAAAAAATTTGATATTTTCTGAAATGCTTCAAAATTTAAGTATGACAAGATAACACGTATATGACAAAGATAAGAAGCTTCATGGGCAAGAAAATCGAATTTATGGCATGTTTTTATGGAAATCACTGTTTTTGGTAAAAAAAACCAAAGGCTAACCCCTTTGCATTTTTATATAAAATTTAATATTTTCCGATATGCTTCAAAATTTAAGTATGACAATATAGTGCGTATATGACAAAGATAAGAAGCTTCATGGGCAAGAAAACTGAATTTATGGTGAGTTTTGATGGAAACCACTGTTTTTGGTAAAAACCAAAGGCTAACCCCTTTGGATTTTTATAAAAAATTTGATTTTTCCAAAATGCTTCAAAATTTAAGTATGACAAGATAACACGTATATGACAAAGATAAGAAGCTTCATTGGCAAGAAAACCGAATTTATGGCAAGTTTTGATGGAAATCGCTGTTTTTGGTAAAAAACCAAATGCTAACCCCTTTGGATTTTTTATAAAATAAATTTGATTTTTTCTGAAATGCTTCAAAATTTTTAGTATGACAAGATAACACATATATAACAAAGATAATAAGCTTCATGGGTAAGAAAACCAAATTTACGGTGAATTTTGCTGGAAATCGCTGTTTTTGGAAAAAAACAAATGCTAACCTCCTTTGGATTTTTATAAAAAAATTGATATTTTCAAAATGCTTCAAAATTTAAGTATGACAAGATAACACTATATGACAAAGATAAGAAGCTTCATGGGCAAGAAAACCCGAATTTATGGCGAGTTTTGATGGAAATCGCTGTTTTTGGTAAAAAAAATCAAATGCTAACCCCTTTGGATTTTTATAAAAAAATTGATATTTTCCGAAAAGCTTCAAAATTGAAGTATGACAATATAACACGTATATGACAGATAAGAAGCTTCATGGGCAAGAAAACTGAATTTATGGCGTGTTTTGATGGAAATTGCTGTTTTTGGTAGAAAACAAAAGGCTAACCCGTTCGGATTTTTATAAAAAAATGATATTTTCTGAAATGCTAGAAAGATTGAAGTATGACAAGATAAAACGTATATGACAAATATAAGAAGCTTCATGGGGAAGAAAGCTGAATTTATGGCAAGTTTTGATGGAAATCGCTGTTTTTGGTAAAAAAACCAAAGGCTAACCCCTTTGGATTTTTTTAAAAAATTTGATATTTTCTGAAATGCTTCAAAATTTTAAGTATGACAAGATAACACGTATATGACAAAGATAAGAAGCTTCATGGGCAAGAAAACAAAATTTATGGCAAGTTTTGATGGAAATTGCTGTTTTTGGTAAAAAAAATAAAAGGCTAACCCCTTTGGATTTTATATAAAAAATTTGATATTTTCCGAAATGCTTCAAAAATTTTAGTATGACAAGATAACGCGTATATGACAAAGATAAGAAGCTTAAGAAAACTGAATTTATGATGAGTTTTGATGGAAACCGCTGTTTTTGGTAAAAAAAAACAAAGGCTAACCCCTTTGGATTTTTATAAAAAATTTGATATTTTCCTAAATGCTTCAAAATTTAAGTATGACAAGATAACACGTATATGACAAAAATAAGAAGCTTCATGGGCAAGAAAACTGAATTTATGGCGTGTTTTGACGGAAATTGCTGTTTTTTGTAGAAAACAAAAGGCTAACCCCTTTGGATTTGTATAACAAATTTGATATTTTCCTAAATGCTTCAAAATTTAAGTGTGACAAGATAACACATATATGAAAAAGATATGAAGCTTCATGGGGAAGAAAGCCGAATTTATGGCAAGTTTTGATGGAAATCGCTGTTTTTGGTAAAAAAACCAAAGGCTAACCCCTTTGCATTTTTTATAAAAAATTTGATATTTTTCAACATTCTTTGAAATTTAAAGTATGACAAAGATAAGAAGCTTCATGGGCAACAAAACTGAATTTATGGCATGTTTTGATGGAAATCGCTGTGTTTGGTAAAAAACCAAAGGCTAACCCCTTTGGATTTTTTTATAAAAAAATTGATATTTTCCGAAATGCTTCAAAATTTAAGTATGACAAGATAACACGTATATGACAACGATAAGAAGCTTCATGGGAAAGAAAACCGAATTTATGGCAAGTTTTGATGGAAATCGCTGTTTTTGGTAAAAAACCAAAGGCTAACCCATTTGGATTTTTATAAAAAATTTGATATTTTCTGAAATGCTTCAAAATTGAAGTATCACAATATAACATGTATATGAAAAAGATAAGAAGCTTCATGGGCAAGAAAACTGAATTTATGGCGTGTTTTGATGGAAATTGCTGTTTTTGGTAAAAAACAAAAGGCTAACCCGTTTGGATTTTTATAAAAAAATTTGATATTTTTTGAAATGCTAGAAAACTTTAAGTATGACAATATAAAACGTATATGACAAATATAAGAAGCTTCATGGGCAAGAAAGCCGAGATTATGGCGAGTTTTGATGGAAATCGCTGTTTTTGGAAAAACACCAAAGGCTAACCCCTTTGGATTTTTTATAAAAATTTTGATATTTTCTGAAATGCTTCAAAATTTTAAGTATGACAAGATAACACGTATATGACAAAGATAATAAGCTTCATGGGCAAGAAAACTGAATTTATGGTGAGTTTTGATGAAAACCGCTGTTTTTGGTAAAAAAACCAAAGGCTAACCCCTTTGGATTTTATAAAAAATTTAATATTTTCTGAAATGCTTCAAAATTTAAGTATGACAAGATAACACGTATATGACAATGATAAGAAGCTTCATGCGCAAGAAAACCGAATTTATGGTGACTATTGATGGAAAATCGCTGTTTTTGTAAAAACACCAAACGCTAACACCTTTGGATTTTTATAAAATTTGATATTCTCATAAATGCTTCAAAATTTAAGTATGACAATATAACACATATATGACAAATATAAGAAGCTTCATGGGCAAGAAAACTGAATTTATGGCGTGTTTTGATGGAAATTGCTGTTTTTGGAAAAAAACAAAAGGCTAACCCCGTTGGATTTTTTATAAAAATATTTGATATTTTCCGAAATGCTTTAAAAATTTTAGTATGACAAGATAACACGTATATGACAAATATAAGAAGCTTCATGGGCAAGAAAACCGAATTTATGGTGAGTTTTGATGGAAATCTCTGTTTTTGGAAAAACACCAAAGGCTAACCCCTTTGGATTTTTATAAAAAATTGATATTTCATAAATGCTTCAAATTTTGAAGTATGACAAGATAACACATATATGACAAAGATAAGAAGCTTCATGGACAAGAAAAACGAATTTATGGCGAGTTTTGATGGAAATCGCTGTTTTTTGTAAAACACCACAGGCTAATCCCTTTGGATTTTTTTAAAAAATTTGATATTTTCTGAAATGCTTCAAAATTTAATTATGACAAGATAACACGTATATGACAAAGATAAGAAGCTTCATGGGCAAGAAAACCCGAATTTATGGCGAGTTTTGATGGAAATCGCTGTTTTTAGTAAAAAACCAAATGCTAACCCCTTTGGATTTTTATAAAAAAAATTGATATTTTTTGAAATGCTTCAAAATTTAAGTATGGCAAAATAACACGTATATGACAAAGATAAGAAGCTTCATGGGCAAGAAAACTGAATTTATGGCGTGTTTTGATGGAAATTGCTGTTTTTGGTAAAAAACAAAGGCTAACCCCTTTGGATTTTTATAAAAAAATTTGATATTTTCCAAAATGCTAGAAAATTTGAAGTATGACAAGATAACGTATATGACAAATATAAGAAGCTTCATGGGGAAGAAAGCCGAATTTATGGCGAGTTTTGATGGACATCCCTGTTTTTGGTAAAAACACCGAAGGCTAACACTTTTGGATTTTTATAAAAAAATTGATATTTTCTTAAATGCTTAAAAATTTAAGTGTGACAAGATAACACGTATATGACAAAGATAAGAAGCTTCATGGGGAAGAAATCCGAATTTATGGCAAGTTTCGATGGAAAATCGCTGTTTTTGGTAAAAAAAAACCAAAGGCTACCACTTTGGATTTTTTATAAAAAATTTGATATTTTACGAATACTTCAAAATTTTAAGTATGACAAGATAACGCGTATATGACAAAGATAAGAAGCTTTCATGGGCAAGAAAACCCGAATTTATGGTGAGTTTTGATGGAAATCGCCTGTTTTTGGTTAAAAAACCAAATGCTAACCCCTTTGGATTTTTATAAAAATTTGATATTTCCGAAATGCTTCAAAATTGAAGTATGACAATATAACACGTATATGACAAAGATAAGAAGCTTATGGGCAAGAAAACTGAATTTATGGCGTGTTTTGATGGAAATTGCTGTTTTTGGTAAAAAACAAAAGGCTAACCCCTATGGATTTTTTATAAAAATTTTGATATTTTCCGAAATGCTTCAAAAATTTTAGTATGACAAGATAACACGTATATGACAAAGATAGAAGCTTCATGGGCAAGAAAACCGAATTTATGGTGAGTTTTGATGGAAATCTCTGTTTTTGGAAAACACCAAAGCCTAACCCCTTTGGATTTTTATAAAAAATTGATATTTCATAAATGCTTCAAAATTTGAAGTATGACAAGATAACACGTGTATGACAAAGATAAGAAGCTTCAAGGACAAGAAACCAAATTTATGGCAAGTTTTGATGGAAATCGCTGTTTTGGGTAAAAAAACCAAAACCTAACCCCTTTGGATTTTTTATAAAAAAATTGATATTTTCCAAAATGCTTCAAAATTTGTAGTATGACAAGATAACACGATTATGACAAAGATAAGAAGCTTCATGGGCAAGAAAACCGAATTTATGGTGAGTTTTGATGGAAATCGTTGTTTTTGGAAAAACACCAAAGGCTTATCCCCTTTGGATTTTTATAAAAAAATTGATATTTCATAAATGCTTCAAAATTTGAAGTATGACAAGATAACACGTATATGACAATAATAAGATTCTTCATGGGCAAGAAAACCGAATTTATGGCGAGTTTTGATGGAAATCGCTGTTTTTGGTAAAAAACCCAAAGGCTAACCCCTTTGGATTTTTATAAAAAATTTGATATTTTTGGAAATGCTTCAAAATTTAAGTATGACAAGATAACACGTATATGACAAAGATAAGAAGCTTCATGTGCAAGAAAACCCGAATTTATGGTGAGTTTTGATGGAAATCGCTGTTTTTGGTAGAAAAAAACC
>JASWHV010000594.1:22500-26706 GCA_030760725.1 Neostapfia colusana | reverse complement strand
GGGACCTTCACTGAGATGAACACAGATGTGACGGTGCAACACGGATTTTGGCTTCGGGACACATTGTGCCATCCTTTTTGGGTGGATACATCATCCTGGTGCCAGATAAACGTGGCTGTGGCGTCCCCCGGGTATGGGTCGGATTGTTGGCTGGATGGTTACCGGTCCGTTTTCCTGTCGGGGTGGGCAGTGCTCAAACCAGATTCTTGTGGGCTTAGGGTGTTGTGGCCATACTATTTAGTGAACTGCATGTACCCAACGCTTGAAGATCTGGTTACACTGCCAGCCATCGCAATGGTGGGCTGGTGGCCGTACGGGTTCTTGTTTATCATGCGATGGTATGGCCCGGTAAGGGTATTACGGTGCACCCACCGTGTCTTCGGTGAGACGTGTTCTGGCCGCTGACAGGCTGCTGGTACATTTCAAGCTGTTGGCGAATGGGCGCGAAACTGTCGGATACGGGAAACACGGTGCACCCTCCGTGTCTTCGGTGAGACGTGTTCTGGTGGCTGAGAGGCTGCTGGTCATTTCAAGCTGTTGACGAATGGGTGCGAAACTGTGGGATACGGGAAACATGGAGCACCCACCTTTGTCTTCGGTGAGACGTGTTCCGGCGGCTGACAGGCTGCTGGTACATTTCAAGCTGTTGCGGAATGGGCGTGAAACTGTCGGATACAGGAAACACGGTGCACCCACCTTGGCTTCTGTGAGACGTGTTCCAGCGGCTGAGATGCTGCTGGTCATGTAAAGCTGTTTGCTGATGGGTGTGAAACTGTCGGATACGGGAAACACGGTGCTCCCACCTTGTCTCGGAGAGACGTGTTCCGGTGGCTGAGAGATGGGAAAACTCGTGAACATGTGTCCCGGGGGCGGACGGACCTCAACGGAACACACGTTCGGATGGTAAAACTTGATGGTTTTTCATGCGTGGATGGCCATCTGGGTCGAAATGAGGAAAGTTGGGAAAGTCGGTAAAACTCACTAACTGGGATCCCCGGTGGCCCGACGGGACCTTGGCTGAATAATCATTCGGACGGTGCATTTTGAAGGTTTTGGAATGCATGGATGGCCTCCTGGGTCGAAATCGGGAAAGTCGGGATCTCAGGAACTCGGGTCCAGGGATGCCGTACTGTACACAGCAGGAGGCCTCCGGAAAGAATACGGGAAGTCTGGGAACCCAAGTTGAAACTAGATAACCCACCCGTTTTGGAGGCTTGGCGCGGCAAAACCAGAAAAATACCACTTTTTGGGCTTCTCCCAAATAGTGCGCTCAGCAGTCCCAAAAATCCCCCATACTCCTGGGAGGGGGGGCGCTCCTAAGGTATATTAGGGGGAGGTGGTCTGTCAGCTCGGGGCAAAGTAGGATGATGTCGGATACTGAAAGGAACCTTGATTACCTCCCCTCGCGGTGTACTACATCCACCGGATCTCGGTGTTGGGATGATCCAAGGCTGCCAACATCCTACCGGCCTTGGGGACCTTCACTGAGATGAACACAGATGCGACGGTGCAACACGGATTTTGGCTTCGGGACACATTGTGCCACCCTTTTTGGGTGGATACATCATCCTGGTGCCAGATAAACGTGGCTGTGGCGTCCCCCGGGTATGGGACGGATTGTTGGCTGGATGGTTACCGGTCCGTTTTCCTGTCGGGGTGGGCAGTGCTCAAACCAGATTCTTGTGGGCTTAGGGTGTTGTGGCCTTACTATTTAGTGAATTGCATGTACCCAATGCTTGAAGATCTGGTTGCACTGTCAGCCATCGCAATGGTGGGCTGGTGGCCGTACGGATTCTGGTTTATCATGCGATGGTATGGACCGATACGGGTATTACGGTGCACCCACCGTGTCTTCGGTGAGATGTGTTCTGGCGGCTGACAGGCTGCTGGTACATTTCAAGCTGTTGGCGAATGGGCGCGAAACTGTCCGATATGGGAAACACGGCGCACCCTCCGTGTCTTCGGTGAGACGTGTTCTGGTGGCTGAGAGGCTGCTGGTCATTTCAAGCTGTTGGCGAATGGGTGCGAAACTGTCGGATACGGGACACACGGTGCACCCTCCTTGTCTTCGGAGAGATGTGTTCCGGTGGCTGAGAGGCTGCTGGTCATTTCAAGCTGTTGGCGAAGCGGTGTGATACTGTTGGATATGTGAAACATCGTGCACCCACCATGTCTTCGGTGAGATGTGTTCTGGCGGCTGAGAGGCTGCTGGTCATGTCAGGCTGTTGGCTGATGGGTGCGAAACTGTCGGAAACGGGAAACACGGTGCATCCACGTGTCTTCGGTGAGACGTGTTCAGGTGGCCGACAGGCTGCTGGTACATTTCAAGCTGTTGGCGAACGGGCGTGAAACTGTCGGATACGGGAAACACGGTGCACCCATGGTGTCATCGGTGAGATGTGTTCTGGTGGCTGACAGGCTGCTGGTACATTTCAAGCTGTTGGCGAATGGGCGCGAAACTGTTGGATACGGGAAACACGGTGCACCTGTCGTGGCTTCGGTGAGACGTGTTCTGGCGGCTGAGAGGCTGCTGGTCATGTCAAGCTATTGGCTGATGGGTGTGAAACTGTCGGATATGGGAAACACGGTGCACCCACGTGTCTTCGGTGAGATGTGTTCAGGTGGCTGAGAGGCTGCCGGTCATTTCAAGCTGCTTGAGAAGTGGTGTGATACTGTTGGATACGTGAAACACCCACTGTGTCTTTGGTAAGACGTGTTCCGGTGGCTGACAGGCTGCTGGTACATTTCAAGCTGTTGGCGAATGGGTGTGAAACTGTTGGATATGGGACACACGGTGCACCCGCCTTGTCT
The DNA here is from genome assembly GCA_030760725.1 of Neostapfia colusana. Classification (NCBI taxonomy): domain Eukaryota; kingdom Viridiplantae; phylum Streptophyta; class Magnoliopsida; order Poales; family Poaceae; genus Neostapfia; species Neostapfia colusana. The sequence continues at coordinate 23,895 of JASWHV010000594.1, read as the reverse complement.
TTGGAGAGACGTGTTCCGGTGGCTGAGAGGCTGCTGGTCATTTCAAGCTGATGGTGATGTGGTGTGATACTGTTTGATACGTGAAACTTCGTGCACCCACCTTGTCTTCGGTGAGATGCGTTCTGGCGGCTGAGAGGCTGCTGGTTATGTCAAGCTGTTGGCTGATGGGTGCGAAACTGTCGGAAACGGGAAACATGGTGCATCCATGTGTCTTCGGTGAGATGTGTTCCGGTGTCTTAGAGACTGCCGGTCATTTCAAGCTGTAAGTGAATGGTTGCGAAACTGTGGGATATGGAAAACACGGTGCACCCACCGTGTCTTCGGTGAGACGTGTTCTGGTGGCTGACAGGCTGCTGGTACATTTCAAGCTGTTGGCGAATGGGCGCGAAACTGTCGGATACGGGAAACACGGTGCACCCTCCGTGTCTTCGGTGAGACGTGTTCTGGTGGCTGAGAGGCTGCTGGTCATTTCAAGCTGTTGGCGAATCGGTGCAAAACTGTCGGATACGGTAAACATGGTGCACCCGCCGTGGCTTCGGTGAGATGTGTTCCGGTGGCTGAGAAGCTGCTGGTCATTTCAAGCTGTTGGCGAATGGGTGCAAAACTGTCGGATAAGGGACACATGGTGCACCCACCCTCGTCTTCTGTGAGACGTGTTCCAGCGGCTGAGATGCTGCTGGTCATGTAAAGCTGTTTGCTGATGGGTGTGAAACTGTCGGATACGGGAAACACGGTGCTCCCACCTTGTCTCGGAGAGACGTGTTCCGGTGGCTGAGAGATGGGAAAACTCGTGAACATGTGTCCCGGGGGCGGACGGACCTCAACGGAACACACGTTCGGATGGTAAAACTTGATGGTTTTTCATGCGTGGATGGCCATCTGGGTCGAAATGAGGAAAGTTGGGAAAGTCGGTAAAACTCACTAACTGGGATCCCCGGTGGCCCGACGGGACCTTGGCTGAATAATCATTCGGACGGTGCATTTTGAAGGTTTTGGAATGCATGGATGGCCTCCTGGGTCGAAATCGGGAAAGTCGGGATCTCAGGAACTCGGGTCCAGGGATGCCGTACTGTACACAGCAGGAGGCCTCCGGAAAGAATACGGGAAGTCTGGGAACCCAAGTTGAAACTAGATAACCAACCCGTTTTGGAGGCTTGGCGCGGCAAAACCAGAAAAATACCACTTTTTGGGCTTCTCCCAAATAGTGCGCTCAGCAGTCCCAAAAATCCCCCATACTCCTGGGAGGGGGGGCGCTCCTAAGGTATATTAGGGGGAGGTGGTCTGTCAGCTCGGGGCAAAGTAGGATGATGTCGGATACTGAAAGGAACCTTGATTACCTCCCCTCGCGGTGTACTACATCCACCGGATCTCGGTGTTGGGATGATCCAAGGCTGC
>JASWHV010000594.1:5000-12500 GCA_030760725.1 Neostapfia colusana | reverse complement strand
CTTCGGGACACATTGTGCCATCCTTTTTGGGTGGATACATCATCCTGGTGCCAGATAAACGTGGCTGTGGCGTCCCCCGGGTATGGGTCGGATTGTTGGCTGGATGGTTACCGGTCCGTTTTCCTGTCGGGGTGGGCAGTGCTCAAACCAGATTCTTGTGGGCTTAGGGTGTTGTGGCCATACTATTTAGTGAACTGCATGTACCCAACGCTTGAAGATCTGGTTACACTGCCAGCCATCGCAATGGTGGGCTGGTGGCCGTACGGGTTCTTGTTTATCATGCGATGGTATGGCCCGGTAAGGGTATTACGGTGCACCCACCGTGTCTTCGGTGAGACGTGTTCTGGCCGCTGACAGGCTGCTGGTACATTTCAAGCTGTTGGCGAATGGGCGCGAAACTGTCGGATACGGGAAACACGGTGCACCCTCCGTGTCTTCGGTGAGACGTGTTCTGGTGGCTGAGAGGCTGCTGGTCATTTCAAGCTGTTGACGAATGGGTGCGAAACTGTGGGATACGGGAAACATGGAGCACCCACCTTTGTCTTCGGTGAGACGTGTTCCGGCGGCTGACAGGCTGCTGGTACATTTCAAGCTGTTGCGGAATGGGCGTGAAACTGTCGGATACAGGAAACACGGTGCACCCACCTTGGCTTCTGTGAGACGTGTTCCAGCGGCTGAGATGCTGCTGGTCATGTAAAGCTGTTTGCTGATGGGTGTGAAACTGTCGGATACGGGAAACACGGTGCTCCCACCTTGTCTCGGAGAGACGTGTTCCGGTGGCTGAGAGATGGGAAAACTTGTGAACATGTGTCCCGGGGGCGGACGGACCTCAACGGAACACACGTTCGGATGGTAAAACTTGATGGTTTTTCATGCGTGGATGGCCATCTGGGTCGAAATGAGGAAAGTTGGGAAAGTCGGTAAAACTCACTAACTGGGATCCCCGGTGGCCCGACGGGACCTTGGCTGAATAATCATTCGGACGGTGCATTTTGAAGGTTTTGGAATGCATGGATGGCCTCCTGGGTCGAAATCGGGAAAGTCGGGATCTCAGGAACTCGGGTCCAGGGATGCCGTACTGTACACAGCAGGAGGCCTCCGGAAAGAATACGGGAAGTCTGGGAACCCAAGTTGAAACTAGATAACCCACCCGTTTTGGAGGCTTGGCGCGGCAAAACCAGAAAAATACCACTTTTTGGGCTTCTCCCAAATAGTGCGCTCAGCAGTCCCAAAAATCCCCCATACTCCTGGGAGGGGGGGCGCTCCTAAGGTATATTAGGGGGAGGTGGTCTGTCAGCTCGGGGCAAAGTAGGATGATGTCGGATACTGAAAGGAACCTTGATTACCTCCCCTCGCGGTGTACTACATCCACCGGATCTCGGTGTTGGGATGATCCAAGGCTGCCAACATCCTACCGGCCTTGGGGACCTTCACTGAGATGAACACAGATGCGACGGTGCAACACGGATTTTGGCTTCGGGACACATTGTGCCACCCTTTTTGGGTGGATACATCATCCTGGTGCCAGATAAACGTGGCTGTGGCGTCCCCCGGGTATGGGACGGATTGTTGGCTGGATGGTTACCGGTCCGTTTTCCTGTCGGGGTGGGCAGTGCTCAAACCAGATTCTTGTGGGCTTAGGGTGTTGTGGCCTTACTATTTAGTGAATTGCATGTACCCAATGCTTGAAGATCTGGTTGCACTGTCAGCCATCGCAATGGTGGGCTGGTGGCCGTACGGATTCTGGTTTATCATGCGATGGTATGGACCGATACGGGTATTACGGTGCACCCACCGTGTCTTCGGTGAGATGTGTTGTGGCGGCTGACAGGCTGCTGGTACATTTCAAGCTGTTGGCGAATGGGCGCGAAACTGTCCGATATGGGAAACACGGCGCACCCTCCGTGTCTTCGGTGAGACGTGTTCTGGTGGCTGAGAGGCTGCTGGTCATTTCAAGCTGTTGGCGAATGGGTGCAAAACTGTCGGATACGGGACACACGGTGCACCCTCCTTGTCTTCGGAGAGATGTGTTCCGGTGGCTGAGAGGCTGCTGGTCATTTCAAGCTGTTGGCGAAGCGGTGTGATACTGTTGGATATGTGAAACATCGTGCACCCACCATGTCTTCGGTGAGATGTGTTCTGGCGGCTGAGAGGCTGCTGGTCATGTCAGGCTGTTGGCTGATGGGTGCGAAACTGTCGGAAACGGGAAACACGGTGCATCCACGTGTCTTCGGTGAGACGTGTTCAGGTGGCCGACAGGCTGCTGGTACATTTCAAGCTGTTGGCGAACGGGCGTGAAACTGTCGGATACGGGAAACACGGTGCACCCATGGTGTCATCGGTGAGATGTGTTCTGGTGGCTGACAGGCTGCTGGTACATTTCAAGCTGTTGGCGAATGGGCGCGAAACTGTTGGATACGGGAAACACGGTGCACCTGTCGTGGCTTCGGTGAGACGTGTTCTGGCGGCTGAGAGGCTGCTGGTCATGTCAAGCTATTGGCTGATGGGTGTGAAACTGTCGGATATGGGAAACACGGTGAACCCACGTGTCTTCGGTGAGATGTGTTCAGGTGGCTGAGAGGCTGCCGGTCATTTCAAGCTGCTTGCGAAGTGGTGTGATACTGTTGGATACGTGAAACACCCACTGTGTCTTTGGTGAGACGTGTTCCGGTGGCTGACAGGCTGCTGGTACATTTCAAGCTGTTGGCGAATGGGTGTGAAACTGTTGGATATGGGACACACGGTGCACCCGCCTTGTCTTTGGAGAGACGTGTTCCGGTGGCTGAGAGGCTGCTGGTCATTTCAAGCTGATGGTGATGTGGTGTGATACTGTTTGATACGTGAAACTTCGTGCACCCACCTTGTCTTCGGTGAGATGCGTTCTGGCGGCTGAGAGGCTGCTGGTTATGTCAAGCTGTTGGCTGATGGGTGCGAAACTGTCGGAAACGGGAAACATGGTGCATCCATGTGTCTTCGGTGAGATGTGTTCCGGTGTCTTAGAGACTGCCGGTCATTTCAAGCTGTAAGTGAATGGTTGCGAAACTGTGGGATATGGAAAACACGGTGCACCCACCGTGTCTTCGGTGAGACGTGTTCTGGTGGCTGACAGGCTGCTGGTACATTTCAAGCTGTTGGCGAATGGGCGCGAAACTGTCGGATACGGGAAACACGGTGCACCCTCCGTGTCTTCGGTGAGACGTGTTCTGGTGGCTGAGAGGCTGCTGGTCATTTCAAGCTGTTGGCGAATCGGTGCAAAACTGTCGGATACGGTAAACATGGTGCACCCGCCGTGGCTTCGGTGAGATGTGTTCCGGTGGCTGAGAAGCTGCTGGTCATTTCAAGCTGTTGGCGAATGGGTGCAAAACTGTCGGATAAGGGACACATGGTGCACCCACCCTCGTCTTCAGAGAGACGTGTTCCTGTGGCTGAGAGGCTGCTGGTCATTTCAAGCTGTTGGCGAAGCGGTGCGATTCTGTTGGATACGTGAAACATGGTGCACCCACCTTGTCTTCGGTGAGACGTGTTCCGGCGGCTGAGAGATGGGAAAACTCGTGAACATGTGTCCCGGGGGCGGACGGACCTCAACGGAACACACGTTCGGATGGTAAAACTTGATGGTTTTTCATGCGTGGATGGCCATCTGGGTCGAAATGAGGAAAGTTGGGAAAGTCGGTAAAACTCACTAACTGGGATCCCCGGTGGCCCGACGGGACCTTGGCTGAATAATCATTCGGACGGTGCATTTTGAAGGTTTTGGAATGCATGGATGGCCTCCTGGGTCAAAATCGGGAAAGTCGGGATCTCAGGAACTCGGGTCCAGGGATGCCGTACTGTACACAGCAGGAGGCCTCCGGAAAGAATACGGGAAGTCTGGGAACCCAAGTTGAAACTAGATAACCCACCCGTTTTGGAGGCTTGGCGCGGCAAAACCAGAAAAATACCACTTTTTGGGCTTCTCCCAAATAGTGCGCTCAGCAGTCCCAAAAATCCCCCATACTCCTGGGAGGGGGGGCGCTCCTAAGGTATATTAGGGGGAGGTGGTCTGTCAGCTCGCGGCAAAGTAGGATGATGTCGGATACTGAAAGGAACCTTGATTACCTCCCCTCGCGGTGTACTACATCCACCGGATCTCGGTGTTGGGATGATCCAAGGCTGCCAACATCCTACCGGCCTTGGGGACCTTCACTGAGATGAACACAGATGCGACGGTGCAACACGGATTTTGGCTTCGGGACACATTGTGCCACCCTTTTTGGGTGGATACATCATCCTGGTGCCAGATAAACGTGGCTGTGGCGTCCCCCGGGTATGGGACGGATTGTTGGCTGGATGGTTACCGGTCCGTTTTCCTGTCGGGGTGGGCAGTGCTCAAACCAGATTCTTGTGGGCTTAGGGTGTTGTGGCCTTACTATTTAGTGAATTGCATGTACCCAATGCTTGAAGATCTGGTTGCACTGTCAGCCATCGCAATGGTGGGCTGGTGGCCGTACGGATTCTGGTTTATCATGCGATGGTATGGACCGATACGGGTATTACGGTGCACCCACCGTGTCTTCGGTGAGATGTGTTGTGGCGGCTGAGAGGCTGCTGGTACATTTCAAGCTGTTGGCGAATGGGCGCGAAACTGTCCGATATGGGAAACACGGCGCACCCTCCGTGTCTTCGGTGAGACGTGTTCTGGTGGCTGAGAGGCTGCTGGTCATTTCAAGCTGTTGGCGAATGGGTGCGAAACTGTCGGATACGGGACACACGGTGCACCCTCCTTGTCTTCGGAGAGATGTGTTCCGGTGGCTGAGAGGCTGCTGGTCATTTCAAGCTGTTGGCGAAGCGGTGTGATACTGTTGGATATGTGAAACATCGTGCACCCACCATGTCTTCGGTGAGATGTGTTCTGGCGGCTGAGAGGCTGCTGGTCATGTCAGGCTGTTGGCTGATGGGTGCGAAACTGTCGGAAACGGGAAACACGGTGCATCCACGTGTCTTCGGTGAGACGTGTTCAGGTGGCCGACAGGCTGCTGGTACATTTCAAGCTGTTGGCGAACGGGCGCGAAACTGTCGGATACGGGAAACACGGTGCACCCATGGTGTCATCGGTGAGATGTGTTCTGGTGGCTGACAGGCTGCTGGTACATTTCAAGCTGTTGGCGAATGGGCGCGAAACTGTTGGATACGGGAAACACGGTGCACCTGTCGTGGCTTCGGTGAGACGTGTTCTGGCGGCTGAGAGGCTGCTGGTCATGTCAAGCTATTGGCTGATGGGTGTGAAACTGTCGGATATGGGAAACACGGTGCACCCACGTGTCTTCGGTGAGATGTGTTCAGGTGGCTGAGAGGCTGCCGGTCATTTCAAGCTGCTTGCGAAGTGGTGTGATACTGTTGGATACGTGAAACACCCACTGTGTCTTTGGTGAGACATGTTCCGGTGGCTGACAGGCTGCTGGTACATTTCAAGCTGTTGGCGAATGGGTGTGAAACTGTTGGATATGGGACACACGGTGCACCCGCCTTGTCTTTGGAGAGACGTGTTCCGGTGGCTGAGAGGCTGCTGGTCATTTCAAGCTGATGGTGATGCGGTGTGATACTGTTTGATACGTGAAACTTCGTGCACCCACCTTGTCTTTGGTGAGATGCGTTCTGGCGGCTGAGAGGCTGCTGGTCATGTCAAGCTGTTGGCTGATGGGTGCGAAACTGTCGGAAACGGGAAACATGGTGCATCCATGTGTCTTCGGTGAGATGTGTTCCGGTGTCTTAGAGACTGCCGGTCATTTCAAGCTGTAAGTGAATGGTTGCGAAACTGTGGGATATGGAAAACACGGTGCACCCACCGTGTCTTCGGTGAGACGTGTTCTGGTGGCTGACAGGCTGCTGGTACATTTCAAGCTGTTGGCGAATGGGCGCGAAACTGTCGGATACGGGAAACACGGTGCACCCTCCGTGTCTTCGGTGAGACGTGTTCTGGTGGCTGAGAGGCTGCTGGTCATTTCAAGCTGTTGGCGAATCGGTGCAAAACTGTCGGATACGGTAAACATGGTGCACCCGCCGTGGCTTCGGTGAGATGTGTTCCGGTGGCTGAGAAGCTGCTGGTCATTTCAAGCTGTTGGCGAATGGGTGCAAAACTGTCGGATAAGGGACACATGGTGCACCCACCCTCGTCTTCAGAGAGACGTGTTCCTGTGGCTGAGAGGCTGCTGGTCATTTCAAGCTGTTGGCGAAGCGGTGCGATTCTGTTGAATACGTGAAACATGGTGCACCCACCTTGTCTTCGGTGAGACGTGTTCCGGCGGCTGAGAGATGGGAAAACTCGTGAACATGTGTCCCGGGGGCGGACGGACCTCAACGGAACACACGTTCGGATGGTAAAACTTGATGGTTTTTCATGCGTGGATGGCCATCTGGGTCGAAATGAGGAAAGTTGGGAAAGTCGGTAAAACTCACTAACTGGGATCCCCGGTGGCCCGACGGGACCTTGGCTGAATAATCATTCGGACGGTGCATTTTGAAGGTTTTGGAATGCATGGATGGCCTCCTGGGTCGAAATCGGGAAAGTCGGGATCTCAGGAACTCGGGTCCAGGGATGCCGTACTGTACACAGCAGGAGGCCTCCGGAAAGAATACGGGAAGTCTGGGAACCCAAGTTGAAACTAGATAACCCACCCGTTTTGGAGGCTTGGCGCGGCAAAACCAGAAAAATACCACTTTTTGGGCTTCTCCCAAATAGTGCGCTCAGCAGTCCCAAAAATCCCCCATACTCCTGGGAGGGGGGCGCTCCTAAGGTATATTAGGGGGAGGTGGTCTGTCAGCTCGGGGCAAAGTAGGATGATGTCGGATACTGAAAGGAACCTTGATTACCTCCCCTCGCGGTGTACTACATCCACCGGATCTCGGTGTTGGGATGATCCAAGGCTGCCAACATCCTACCGGCCTTGGGGACCTTCACTGAGATGAACACAGATGCGACGGTGCAACACGGATTTTGGCTTTGGGACACATTGTGGCACCCTTTTTGGGTGGATACATCATCCTGGTGCCAGATAAACGTGGCTGTGGCGTCCCCCGGGTATGGGACGGATTGTTGGCTGGATGGTTACCGGTCCGTTTTCCTGTCGGGGTGGGCAGTGCTCAAACCAGATTCTTGTGGGCTTAGGGTGTTGTGGCCTTACTATTTAGTGAATTGCATGTACCCAATGCTTGAAGATCTGGTTGCACTGTCAGCCATCGCAATGGTGGGCTGGTGGCCGTACGAATTCTGGTTTATCATGCGATGGTATGGACCGATACGGGTATTACGGTGCACCCACCGTGTCTTCGGTGAGATGTGTTCTGGCGGCTGACAGGCTGCTGGTACATTTCAAGCTGTTGGCGAATGGGCGCGAAACTGTCCGATATGGGAAACACGGCGCACCCTCCGTGTCTTCGGTGAGACGTGTTCTGGTGGCTGAGAGGCTGCTGGTCATTTCAAGCTGTTGGCGAATGGGTGCGAAACTGTCGGATACGGGACAC
>JASWHV010000593.1:12500-20000 GCA_030760725.1 Neostapfia colusana | reverse complement strand
GTACGGATTCTGGTTTATCATGCGATGGTATGGACCGATACGGGTATTACGGTGCACCCACCGTGTCTTCGGTGAGATGTGTTCTGGCGGCTGACAGGCTGCTGGTACATTTCAAGCTGTTGGCGAATGGGCGCGAAACTGTCCGATATGGGAAACACGGCGCACCCTCCGTGTCTTCGGTGAGACGTTTTCTGGTGGCTGAGAGGCTGCTGGTCATTTCAAGCTGTTGGCGAATGGGTGCGAAACTGTCGGATACGGGACACACGGTGCACCCTCCTTGTCTTCGGAGAGATGTGTTCCGGTGGCTGAGAGGCTGCTGGTCATTTCAAGCTGTTGGCGAAGCGGTGTGATACTGTTGGATATGTGAAACATCGTGCACCCACCATGTCTTCGGTGAGATGTGTTCTGGCGGCTGAGAGGCTGCTGGTCATGTCAGGCTGTTGGCTGATGGGTGCGAAACTGTCGGAAACGGGAAACACGGTGCATCCACGTGTCTTCGGTGAGACGTGTTCAGGTGGCCGACAGGCTGCTGGTACATTTCAAGCTGTTGGCGAACGGGCGTGAAACTGTCAGATACGGGAAACACGGTGCACCCATGGTGTCATCGGTGAGATGTGTTCTGGTGGCTGACAGGCTGCTGGTACATTTCAAGCTGTTGGCGAATGGGCGCGAAACTGTTGGATACGGGAAACACGGTGCACCTGTCGTGGCTTCGGTGAGACGTGTTCTGGCGGCTGAGAGGCTGCTGGTCATGTCAAGCTATTGGCTGATGGGTGTGAAACTGTCGGATATGGGAAACACGGTGCACCCACGTGTCTTCGGTGAGATGTGTTCAGGTGGCTGAGAGGCTGCCGGTCATTTCAAGCTGCTTGCGAAGTGGTGTGATACTGTTGGATACGTGAAACACCCTCTGTGTCTTTGGTGAGACGTGTTCCGGTGGCTGACAGGCTGCTGGTACATTTCAAGCTGTTGGCGAATGGGTGTGAAACTGTTGGATATGGGACACACGGTGCACCCGCCTTGTCTTTGGAGAGACGTGTTCCGGTGGCTGAGAGGCTGCTGGTCATTTCAAGCTGATGGTGATGCGGTGTGATACTGTTTGATACGTGAAACTTCGTGCACCCACCTTGTCTTCGGTGAGATGCGTTCTGGCGGCTGAGAGGCTGCTGGTCATGTCAAGCTGTTGGCTGATGGGTGCGAAACTGTCGGAAATGGGAAACATGGTGCATCCATGTGTCTTCGGTGAGATGTGTTCCGGTGTCTTAGAGACTGCCGGTCATTTCAAGCTGTAAGTGAATGGTTGCGAAACTGTGGGATATGGAAAACACGGTGCACCCACCGTGTCTTCGGTGAGACGTGTTCTGGTGGCTGACAGGCTGCTGGTACATTTCAAGCTGTTGGCGAATGGGCGCGAAACTGTCGGATACGGGAAACACGGTGCACCCTCCGTGTCTTCGGTGAGACGTGTTCTGGCCGCTGACAGGCTGCTGGTACATTTCAAGCTGTTGGCGAATTGGCGCGAAACTGTCGGATACGGGAAACACGGTGCACCCTCCGTGTCTTCGGTGAGACGTGTTCTGGTGGCTGAGAGGCTGCTGGTCATTTCAAGCTGTTGACGAATGGGTGCGAAACTGTGGGATACGGGAAACATGGAGCACCCACCTTTGTCTTCGGTGAGACGTGTTCCGGCGGCTGACAGGCTGCTGGTACATTTCAAGCTGTTGCGGAATGGGCGTGAAACTGTCGGATACAGGAAACACGGTGCACCCACCTTGGCTTCTGTGAGACGTGTTCCAGCGGCTGAGATGCTGCTGGTCATGTAAAGCTGTTTGCTGATGGGTGTGAAACTGTCGGATACGGGAAACACGGTGCTCCCACCTTGTCTCGGAGAGACGTGTTCCGGTGGCTGAGAGATGGGAAAACTCGTGAACATGTGTCCCGGGGGCGGACGGACCTCAACGGAACACACGTTCGGATGGTAAAACTTGATGGTTTTTCATGCGTGGATGGCCATCTGGGTCGAAATGAGGAAAGTTGGGAAAGTCGGTAAAACTCACTAACTGGGATCCCCGGTGGCCCGACGGGACCTTGGCTGAATAATCATTCGGACGGTGCATTTTGAAGGTTTTGGAATGCATGGATGGCCTCCTGGGTCGAAATCGGGAAAGTCGGGATCTCAGGAACTCGGGTCCAGGGATGCCGTACTGTACACAGCAGGAGGCCTCCGGAAAGAATACGGGAAGTCTGGGAACCCAAGTTGAAACTAGATAACCCACCCGTTTTGGAGGCTTGGCGCGGCAAAACCAGAAAAATACCACTTTTTGGGCTTCTCCCAAATAGTGCGCTCAGCAGTCCCAAAAATCCCCCATACTCCTGGGAGGGGGGGCGCTCCTAAGGTATATTAGGGGGAGGTGGTCTGTCAGCTCGGGGCAAAGTAGGATGATGTCGGATACTGAAAGGAACCTTGATTACCTCCCCTCGCGGTGTACTACATCCACCGGATCTCGGTGTTGGGATGATCCAAGGCTGCCAACATCCTACCGGCCTTGGGGACCTTCACTGAGATGAACACAGATGCGACGGTGCAACACGGATTTTGGCTTCGGGACACATTGTGCCACCCTTTTTGGGTGGATACATCATCCTGGTGCCAGATAAACGTGGCTGTGGCGTCCCCCGGGTATGGGACGGATTGTTGGCTGGATGGTTACCGGTCCGTTTTCCTGTCGGGGTGGGCAGTGCTCAAACCAGATTCTTGTGGGCTTAGGGTGTTGTGGCCTTACTATTTAGTGAATTGCATGTACCCAATGCTTGAAGATCTGGTTGCACTGTCAGCCATCGCAATGGTGGGCTGGTGGCCGTACGGATTCTGGTTTATCATGCGATGGTATGGACCGATACGGGTATTACGGTGCACCCACCGTGTCTTCGGTGAGATGTGTTGTGGCGGCTGACAGGCTGCTGGTACATTTCAAGCTGTTGGCGAATGGGCGCGAAACTGTCCGATATGGGAAACACGGCGCACCCTCCGTGTCTTCGGTGAGACGTGTTCTGGTGGCTGAGAGGCTGCTGGTCATTTCAAGCTGTTGGCGAATGGGTGCAAAACTGTCCGATACGGGACACACGGTGCACCCTCCTTGTCTTCGGAGAGATGTGTTCCGGTGGCTGAGAGGCTGCTGGTCATTTCAAGCTGTTGGCGAAGCGGTGTGATACTGTTGGATATGTGAAACATCGTGCACCCACCATGTCTTCGGTGAGATGTGTTCTGGCGGCTGAGAGGCTGCTGGTCATGTCAGGCTGTTGGCTGATGGGTGCGAAACTGTCGGAAACGGGAAACACGGTGCATCCACGTGTCTTCGGTGAGACGTGTTCAGGTGGCCGACAGGCTGCTGGTACATTTCAAGCTGTTGGCGAACGGGCGTGAAACTGTCGGATACGGGAAACACGGTGCACCCATGGTGTCATCGGTGAGATGTGTTCTGGTGGCTGACAGGCTGCTGGTACATTTCAAGCTGTTGGCGAATGGGCGCGAAACTGTTGGATACGGGAAACACGGTGCACCTGTCGTGGCTTCGGTGAGACGTGTTCTGGCGGCTGAGAGGCTGCTGGTCATGTCAAGCTATTGGCTGATGGGTGTGAAACTGTCGGATATGGGAAACACGGTGCACCCACGTGTCTTCGGTGAGATGTGTTCAGGTGGCTGAGAGGCTGCCGGTCATTTCAAGCTGCTTGCGAAGTGGTGTGATACTGTTGGATACGTGAAACACCCACTGTGTCTTTGGTGAGACGTGTTCCGGTGGCTGACAGGCTGCTGGTACATTTCAAGCTGTTGGCGAATGGGTGTGAAACTGTTGGATATGGGACACACGGTGCACCCGCCTTGTCTTTGGAGAGACGTGTTCCGGTGGCTGAGAGGCTGCTGGTCATTTCAAGCTGATGGTGATGCGGTGTGATACTGTTTGATACGTGAAACTTCGTGCACCCACCTTGTCTTCGGTGAGATGCGTTCTGGCGGCTGAGAGGCTGCTGGTCATGTCAAGCTGTTGGCTGATGGGTGCGAAACTGTCGGAAATGGGAAACATGGTGCATCCATGTGTCTTCGGTGAGATGTGTTCCGGTGTCTTAGAGACTGCCGGTCATTTCAAGCTGTAAGTGAATGGTTGCGAAACTGTGGGATATGGAAAACACGGTGCACCCACCGTGTCTTCGGTGAGACGTGTTCTGGTGGCTGACAGGCTGCTGGTACATTTCAAGCTGTTGGCGAATGGGCGCGAAACTGTCGGATACGGGAAACACGGTGCACCCTCCGTGTCTTCGGTGAGACGTGTTCTGGCCGCTGACAGGCTGCTGGTACATTTCAAGCTGTTGGCGAATGGGCGCGAAACTGTCGGATACGGGAAACACGGTGCACCCTCCGTGTCTTCGGTGAGACGTGTTCTGGTGGCTGAGAGGCTGCTGGTCATTTCAAGCTGTTGACGAATGGGTGCGAAACTGTGGGATACGGGAAACATGGAGCACCCACCTTTGTCTTCGGTGAGACGTGTTCCGGCGGCTGACAGGCTGCTGGTACATTTCAAGCTGTTGCGGAATGGGCGTGAAACTGTCGGATACAGGAAACACGGTGCACCCACCTTGGCTTCTGTGAGACGTGTTCCAGCGGCTGAGATGCTGCTGGTCATGTAAAGCTGTTTGCTGATGGGTGTGAAACTGTCGGATACGGGAAACACGGTGCTCCCACCTTGTCTCGGAGAGACGTGTTCCGGTGGCTGAGAGATGGGAAAACTCGTGAACATGTGTCCTGGGGGCGGACGGACCTCAACGGAACACACGTTCGGATGGTAAAACTTGATGGTTTTTCATGCGTGGATGGCCATCTGGGTCGAAATGAGGAAAGTTGGGAAAGTCGGTAAAACTCACTAACTGGGATCCCCGGTGGCCCGACGGGACCTTGGCTGAATAATCATTCGGACGGTGCATTTTGAAGGTTTTGGAATGCATGGATGGCCTCCTGGGTCGAAATCGGGAAAGTTGGGATCTCAGGAACTCGGGTCCAGGGAGGCCGAACTGTACACAGCAGGAGGCCTCCGGAAAGAATACGGGAAGTCTGGGAACCCAAGTTGAAACTAGATAACCAACCCGTTTTGGAGGCTTGGCGCGGCAAAACCAGAAAAATACCACTTTTTGGGCTTCTCCCAAATAGTGCGCTCAGCAGTCCCAAAAATCCCCCATACTCCTGGGAGGGGGGGCGCTCCTAAGGTATATTAGGGGGAGGTGGTCTGTCAGCTCGGGGCAAAGTAGGATGATGTCGGATACTGAAAGGAACCTTGATTACCTCCCCTCGCGGTGTACTACATCCACCGGATCTCGGTGTTGGGATGATCCAAGGCTGCCAACATCCTACCGGCCTTGGGGACCTTCACTGAGATGAACACAGATGCGACGGTGCAACACGGATTTTGGCTTTGGGACACATTGTGCCACCCTTTTTGGGTGGATACATCATCCTGGTGCCAGATAAACGTGGCTGTGGCGTCCCCCGGGTATGGGACGGATTGTTGGCTGGATGGTTACCGGTCCGTTTTCCTGTCGGGGTGGGCAGTGCTCAAACCAGATTCTTGTGGGCTTAGGGTGTTGTGGCCTTACTATTTAGTGAATTGCATGTACCCAATGCTTGAAGATCTGGTTGCACTGTCAGCCATCGCAATGGTGGGCTGGTGGCCGTACGAATTCTGGTTTATCATGCGATGGTATGGACCGATACGGGTATTACGGTGCACCCACCGTGTCTTCGGTGAGATGTGTTCTGGCGGCTGACAGGCTGCTGGTACATTTCAAGCTGTTGGCGAATGGGCGCGAAACTGTCCGATATGGGAAACACGGCGCACCCTCCGTGTCTTCGGTGAGACGTGTTCTGGTGGCTGAGAGGCTGCTGGTCATTTCAAGCTGTTGGCGAATGGGTGCGAAACTGTCGGATACGGGACACACGGTGCACCCTCCTTGTCTTCGGAGAGATGTGTTCCGGTGGCTGAGAGGCTGCTGGTCATTTCAAGCTGTTGGCGAAGCGGTGTGATACTGTTGGATATGTGAAACATCGTGCACCCACCATGTCTTCGGTGAGATGTGTTCTGGCGGCTGAGAGGCTGCTGGTCATGTCAGGCTGTTGGCTGATGGGTGCGAAACTGTCGGAAACGGGAAACACGGTGCATCCACGTGTCTTCGGTGAGACGTGTTCAGGTGGCCGACAGGCTGCTGGTACATTTCAAGCTGTTGGCGAACGGGCGCGAAACTGTCGGATACGGGAAACACGGTGCACCCATGGTGTCATCGGTGAGATGTGTTCTGGTGGCTGACAGGCTGCTGGTACATTTCAAGCTGTTGGCGAATGGGCGCGAAACTGTTGGATACGGGAAACACGGTGCACCTGTCGTGGCTTTGGTGAGACGTGTTCTGGCGGCTGAGAGGCTGCTGGTCATGTCAAGCTATTGGCTGATGGGTGTGAAACTGTCGGATATGGGAAACACGGTGCACCCACGTGTCTTCGGTGAGATGTGTTCAGGTGGCTGAGAGGCTGCCGGTCATTTCAAGCTGCTCGCGAAGTGGTGTGATACTGTTGGATACGTGAAACACCCACTGTGTCTTTGGTGAGACGTGTTCTGGTGGCTGACAGGCTGCTGGTACATTTCAAGCTGTTGGCGAATGGGTGTGAAACTGTTGGATATGGGACACACGGTGCACCCGCCTTGTCTTTGGAGAGACGTGTTCCGGTGGCTGAGAGGCTGCTGGTCATTTCAAGCTGATGGTGATGCGGTGTGATACTGTTTGATACGTGAAACTTCGTGCACCCACCTTGTCTTCGGTGAGATGCGTTCTGGCGGCTGAGAGGCTGCTGGTCATGTCAAGCTGTTGGCTGATGGGTGCGAAACTGTCGGAAACGGGAAACATGGTGCATCCATGTGTCTTCGGTGAGATGTGTTCCGGTGTCTTAGAGACTGCCGGTCATTTCAAGCTGTAAGTGAATGGTTGCGAAACTGTGGGATATGGAAAACACGGTGCACCCACCGTGTCTTCGGTGAGACGTGTTCTGGTGGCTGACAGGCTGCTGGTACATTTCAAGCTGTTGGCGAATGGGCGCGAAACTGTCGGATACGGGAAACACGGTGCACCCTCCGTGTCTTCGGTGAGACGTGTTCTGGTGGCTGAGAGGCTGCTGGTCATTTCAAGCTGTTGGCGAATCGGTGCAAAACTGTCGGATACGGTAAACACGGTGCACCCGCCGTGGCTTCGGTGAGATGTGTTCCGGTGGCTGAGAAGCTGCTGGTCATTTCAAGCTGTTGGCGAATGGGTGCAAAACTGTCGGATAAGGGACACATGGTGCACCCACCCTCGTCTTCAGAGAGACGTGTTCCTGTGGCTGAGAGGCTGCTGGTCATTTCAAGCTGTTGGCGAAGCGGTGCGATTCTGTTGGATACGTGAAACATGGTGCACCCACCTTGTCTTCGG
>JASWHV010000593.1:0-5000 GCA_030760725.1 Neostapfia colusana | reverse complement strand
CAGCAGGAGGCCTCCGGAAAGAATACGGGAAGTCTGGGGAACCCAAGTTGAAACTAGATAACCCACCCGTTTTGGAGGCTTGGCACGGCAAAACCAGAAAAATACCACTTTTTGGGCTTCTCCCAAATAGTGCGCTCAGCAGTCCCAAAAATCCCCCATACTCCTGGGAGGGGGGGCGCTCCTAAGGTATATTAGGGGGAGGTGGTCTGTCAGCTCGGGGCAAAGTAGGATGATGTCGGATACTGAAAGGAACCTTGATTACCTCCCCTCGCGGTGTACTACATCCACCGGATCTTGGTGTTTGGATGATCCAAGGCTGCCAACATCCTACCGGCCTTGGGGACCTTCACTGAGATGAACACAGATGTGACGGTGCAACACGGATTTTGGCTTCGGGACACATTGTGCCATCCTTTTTGGGTGGATACATCATCCTGGTGCCAGATAAACGTGGCTGTGGCGTCCCCCGGGTATGGGTCGGATTGTTGGCTGGATGGTTACCGGTCCGTTTTCCTGTCGGGGTGGGCAGTGCTCAAACCAGATTCTTGTGGGCTTAGGGTGTTGTGGCCATACTATTTAGTGAACTGCATGTACCCAACGCTTGAAGATCTGGTTACACTGCCAGCCATCGCAATGGTGGGCTGGTGGCCGTACGGGTTCTTGTTTATCATGCGATGGTATGGCCCGGTAAGGGTATTACGGTGCACCCACCGTGTCTTCGGTGAGACGTGTTCTGGCCGCTGACAGGCTGCTGGTACATTTCAAGCTGTTGGCGAATGGGCGCGAAACTGTCGGATACGGGAAACACGGTGCACCCTCCGTGTCTTCGGTGAGACGTGTTCTGGTGGCTGAGAGGCTGCTGGTCATTTCAAGCTGTTGACGAATGGGTGCGAAACTGTGGGATACGGGAAACATGGAGCACCCACCTTTGTCTTCGGTGAGACGTGTTCCGGCGGCTGACAGGCTGCTGGTACATTTCAAGCTGTTGCGGAATGGGCGTGAAACTGTCGGATACAGGAAACACGGTGCACCCACCTTGGCTTCTGTGAGACGTGTTCCAGCGGCTGAGATGCTGCTGGTCATGTAAAGCTGTTTGCTGATGGGTGTGAAACTGTCGGATACGGGAAACACGGTGCTCCCACCTTGTCTCGGAGAGACGTGTTCCGGTGGCTGAGAGATGGGAAAACTCGTGAACATGTGTCCCGGGGGCGGACGGACCTCAACGGAACACACGTTCGGATGGTAAAACTTGATGGTTTTTCATGCGTGGATGGCCATCTGGGTCGAAATGAGGAAAGTTGGGAAAGTCGGTAAAACTCACTAACTGGGATCCCCGGTGGCCCGACGGGACCTTGGCTGAATAATCATTCGGACGGTGCATTTTGAAGGTTTTGGAATGCATGGATGGCCTCCTGGGTCGAAATCGGGAAAGTCGGGATCTCAGGAACTCGGGTCCAGGGATGCCGTACTGTACACAGCAGGAGGCCTCCGGAAAGAATACGGGAAGTCTGGGAACCCAAGTTGAAACTAGATAACCCACCCGTTTTGGAGGCTTGGCGCGGCAAAACCAGAAAAATACCACTTTTTGGGCTTCTCCCAAATAGTGCGCTCAGCAGTCCCAAAAATCCCCCATACTCCTGGGAGGGGGGGCGCTCCTAAGGTATATTAGGGGGAGGTGGTCTGTCAGCTCGGGGCAAAGTAGGATGATGTCGGATACTGAAAGGAACCTTGATTACCTCCCCTCGCGGTGTACTACATCCACCGGATCTCGGTGTTGGGATGATCCAAGGCTGCCAACATCCTACCGGCCTTGGGGACCTTCACTGAGATGAACACAGATGCGACGGTGCAACACGGATTTTGGCTTCGGGACACATTGTGCCACCCTTTTTGGGTGGATACATCATCCTGGTGCCAGATAAACGTGGCTGTGGCGTCCCCCGGGTATGGGACGGATTGTTGGCTGGATGGTTACCGGTCCGTTTTCCTGTCGGGGTGGGCAGTGCTCAAACCAGATTCTTGTGGGCTTAGGGTGTTGTGGCCTTACTATTTAGTGAATTGCATGTACCCAATGCTTGAAGATCTGGTTGCACTGTCAGCCATCGCAATGGTGGGCTGGTGGCCGTACGGATTCTGGTTTATCATGCGATGGTATGGACCGATACGGGTATTACGGTGCACCCACCGTGTCTTCGGTGAGATGTGTTGTGGCGGCTGACAGGCTGCTGGTACATTTCAAGCTGTTGGCGAATGGGCGCGAAACTGTCCGATATGGGAAACACGGCGCACCCTCCGTGTCTTCGGTGAGACGTGTTCTGGTGGCTGAGAGGCTGCTGGTCATTTCAAGCTGTTGGCGAATGGGTGCGAAACTGTCGGATACGGGACACACGGTGCACCCTCCTTGTCTTCGGAGAGATGTGTTCCGGTGGCTGAGAGGCTGCTGGTCATTTCAAGCTGTTGGCGAAGCGGTGTGATACTGTTGGATATGTGAAACATCGTGCACCCACCATGTCTTCGGTGAGATGTGTTCTGGCGGCTGAGAGGCTGCTGGTCATGTCAGGCTGTTGGCTGATGGGAGCGAAACTGTCGGAAACGGGAAACACGGTGCATCCACGTGTCTTCGGTGAGACGTGTTCAGGTGGCCGACAGGCTGCTGGTACATTTCAAGCTGTTGGCGAACGGGCGTGAAACTGTCGGATACGGGAAACACGGTGCACCCATGGTGTCATCGGTGAGATGTGTTCTGGTGGCTGACAGGCTGCTGGTACATTTCAAGCTGTTGGCGAATGGGCGCGAAACTGTTGGATACGGGAAACACGGTGCACCTGTCGTGGCTTCGGTGAG
Organism: Neostapfia colusana; assembly: GCA_030760725.1. Classification (NCBI taxonomy): domain Eukaryota; kingdom Viridiplantae; phylum Streptophyta; class Magnoliopsida; order Poales; family Poaceae; genus Neostapfia; species Neostapfia colusana. Next base: position 2,156 of record JASWHV010000593.1, on the reverse strand, counting down.
ACGTGTTCTGGCGGCTGAGAGGCTGCTGGTCATGTCAAGCTATTGGCTGATGGGTGTGAAACTGTCGGATATGGGAAACACGGTGAACCCACGTGTCTTCGGTGAGATGTGTTCAGGTGGCTGAGAGGCTGCCGGTCATTTCAAGCTGCTTGCGAAGTGGTGTGATACTGTTGGATACGTGAAACACCCACTGTGTCTTTGGTGAGACGTGTTCCGGTGGCTGACAGGCTGCTGGTACATTTCAAGCTGTTGGCGAATGGGTGTGAAACTGTTGGATATGGGACACACGGTGCACCCGCCTTGTCTTTGGAGAGACGTGTTCCGGTGGCTGAGAGGCTGCTGGTCATTTCAAGCTGATGGTGATGTGGTGTGATACTGTTTGATACGTGAAACTTCGTGCACCCACCTTGTCTTCGGTGAGATGCGTTCTGGCGGCTGAGAGGCTGCTGGTTATGTCAAGCTGTTGGCTGATGGGTGCGAAACTGTCGGAAACGGGAAACATGGTGCATCCATGTGTCTTCGGTGAGATGTGTTCCGGTGTCTTAGAGACTGCCGGTCATTTCAAGCTGTAAGTGAATGGTTGCGAAACTGTGGGATATGGAAAACACGGTGCACCCACCGTGTCTTCGGTGAGACGTGTTCTGGTGGCTGACAGGCTGCTGGTACATTTCAAGCTGTTGGCGAATGGGCGCGAAACTGTCGGATACGGGAAACACGGTGCACCCTCCGTGTCTTCGGTGAGACGTGTTCTGGTGGCTGAGAGGCTGCTGGTCATTTCAAGCTGTTGGCGAATCGGTGCAAAACTGTCGGATACGGTAAACATGGTGCACCCGCCGTGGCTTCGGTGAGATGTGTTCCGATGGCTGAGAAGCTGCTGGTCATTTCAAGCTGTTGGCGAATGGGTGCAAAACTGTCGGATAAGGGACACATGGTGCACCCACCCTCGTCTTCAGAGAGACGTGTTCCTGTGGCTGAGAGGCTGCTGGTCATTTCAAGCTGTTGGCGAAGCGGTGCGATTCTGTTGGATACGTGAAACATGGTGCACCCACCTTGTCTTCGGTGAGACGTGTTCCGGCGGCTGAGAGATGGGAAAACTCGTGAACATGTGTCCCGGGGGCGGACGGACCTCAACGGAACACACGTTCGGATGGTAAAACTTGATGGTTTTTCATGCGTGGATGGCCATCTGGGTCGAAATGAGGAAAGTTGGGAAAGTCGGTAAAACTCACTAACTGGGATCCCCGGTGGCCCGACGGGACCTTGGCTGAATAATCATTCGGACGGTGCATTTTGAAGGTTTTGGAATGCATGGATGGCCTCCTGGGTCAAAATCGGGAAAGTCGGGATCTCAGGAACTCGGGTCCAGGGATGCCGTACTGTACACAGCAGGAGGCCTCCGGAAAGAATACGGGAAGTCTGGGAACCCAAGTTGAAACTAGATAACCCACCCGTTTTGGAGGCTTGGCGCGGCAAAACCAGAAAAATACCACTTTTTGGGCTTCTCCCATATAGTGCGCTCAGCAGTCCCAAAAATCCCCCATACTCCTGGGAGGGGGGGCGCTCCTAAGGTATATTAGGGGGAGGTGGTCTGTCAGCTCGCGGCAAAGTAGGATGATGTCGGATACTGAAAGGAACCTTGATTACCTCCCCTCGCGGTGTACTACATCCACCGGATCTCGGTGTTGGGATGATCCAAGGCTGCCAACATCCTACCGGCCTTGGGGACCTTCACTGAGATGAACACAGATGCGACGGTGCAACACGGATTTTGGCTTCGGGACACATTGTGCCACCCTTTTTGGGTGGATACATATCCTGGTGCCAGATAAACGTGGCTGTGGCGTCCCCCGGGTATGGGACGGATTGTTGGCTGGATGGTTACCGGTCCGTTTTCCTGTCGGGGTGGGCAGTGCTCAAACCAGATTCTTGTGGGCTTAGGGTGTTGTGGCCTTACTATTTAGTGAATTGCATGTACCCAATGCTTGAAGATCTGGTTGCACTGTCAGCCATCGCAATGGTGGGCTGGTGGCCGTACGGATTCTGGTTTATCATGCGATGGTATGGACCGATACGGGTATTACGGTGCACCCACCGTGTCTTCGGTGAGATGTGTTGTGGCGGCTGACAGGCTGCTGGTACATTTCAAGCTGTTGGCG
>JASWHV010000592.1:2500-7500 GCA_030760725.1 Neostapfia colusana | reverse complement strand
CTCAAACCAGATTCTTGTGGGCTTAGGGTGTTGTGGCCATACTATTTAGTGAACTGCATGTACCCAACGCTTGAAGATCTGGTTACACTGCCAGCCATCGCAATGGTGGGCTGGTGGCCGTACGGGTTCTTGTTTATCATGCGATGGTATGGCCCGGTAAGGGTATTACGGTGCACCCACCGTGTCTTCGGTGAGACGTGTTCTGGCCGCTGACAGGCTGCTGGTACATTTCAAGCTGTTGGCGAATGGGCGCGAAACTGTCGGATACGGGAAACACGGTGCACCCTCCGTGTCTTCGGTGCGACGTGTTCTGGTGGCTGAGAGGCTGCTGGTCATTTCAAGCTGTTGACGAATGGGTGCGAAACTGTGGGATATGGGAAACATGGAGCACCCACCTTTGTCTTCGGTGAGACGTGTTCCGGCGGCTGACAGGCTGCTGGTACATTTCAAGCTGTTGCGGAATGGGCGTGAAACTGTCGGATACAGGAAACACGGTGCACCCACCTTGGCTTCTGTGAGACGTGTTCCAGCGGCTGAGATGCTGCTGGTCATGTAAAGCTGTTTGCTGATGGGTGTGAAACTGTCGGATACGGGAAACACGGTGCTCCCACCTTGTCTCGGAGAGACGTGTTCCGGTGGCTGAGAGATGGGAAAACTCGTGAACATGTGTCCCGGGGGCGGACGGACCTCAACGGAACACACGTTCGGATGGTAAAACTTGATGGTTTTTCATGCGTGGATGGCCATCTGGGTCGAAATGAGGAAAGTTGGGAAAGTCGGTAAAACTCACTAACTGGGATCCCCGGTGGCCCGACGGGACCTTGGCTGAATAATCATTCGGACGGTGCATTTTGAAGGTTTTGGAATGCATGGATGGCCTCCTGGGTCGAAATCGGGAAAGTCGGGATCTTAGGAACTCGGGTCCAGGGATGCCGTACTGTACACAGCAGGAGGCCTCCGGAAAGAATACGGGAAGTCTGGGAACCCAAGTTGAAACTAGATAACCCACCCGTTTTGGAGGCTTGGCGCGGCAAAACCAGAAAAATACCACTTTTTGGGCTTCTCCCAAATAGTGCGCTCAGCAGTCCCAAAAATCCCCCATACTCCTGGGAGGGGGGGCGCTCCTAAGGTATATTAGGGGGAGGTGGTCTGTCAGCTCGGGGCAAAGTAGGATGATGTCGGATACTGAAAGGAACCTTGATTACCTCCCCTCGCGGTGTACTACATCCACCGGATCTCGGTGTTGGGATGATCCAAGGCTGCCAACATCCTACCGGCCTTGGGGACCTTCACTGAGATGAACACAGATGCGACGGTGCAACACGGATTTTGGCTTCGGGACACATTGTGCCACCCTTTTTGGGTGGATACATCATCCTGGTGCCAGATAAACGTGGCTGTGGCGTCCCCCGGGTATGGGACGGATTGTTGGCTGGATGGTTACCGGTCCGTTTTCCTGTCGGGGTGGGCAGTGCTCAAACCAGATTCTTGTGGGCTTAGGGTGTTGTGGCCTTACTATTTAGTGAATTGCATGTACCCAATGCTTGAAGATCTGGTTGCACTGTCAGCCATCGCAATGGTGGGCTGGTGGCCGTACGGATTCTGGTTTATCATGCGATGGTATGGACCGATACGGGTATTACGGTGCACCCACCGTGTCTTCGGTGAGATGTGTTCTGGCGGCTGACAGGCTGCTGGTACATTTCAAGCTGTTGGCGAATGGGCGCGAAACTGTCCGATATGGGAAACACGGCGCACCCTCTGTGTCTTCGGTGAGACGTGTTCTGGTGGCTGAGAGGCTGCTGGTCATTTCAAGCTGTTGGCGAATGGGTGCGAAACTGTCGGATACGGGACACACGGTGCACCCTCCTTGTCTTCGGAGAGATGTGTTCCGGTGGCTGAGAGGCTGCTGGTCATTTCAAGCTGTTGGCGAAGCGGTGTGATACTGTTGGATATGTGAAACATCGTGCACCCACCATGTCTTCGGTGAGATGTGTTCTGGCGGCTGAGAGGCTGCTGGTCATGTCAGGCTGTTGGCTGATGGGTGCGAAACTGTCGGAAACGGGAAACACGGTGCATCCACGTGTCTTCGGTGAGATGTGTTCAGGTGGCCGACAGGCTGCTGGTACATTTCAAGCTGTTGGCGAACGGGCGTGAAACTGTCGGATACGGGAAACACGGTGCACCCATGGTGTCATCGGTGAGATGTGTTCTGGTGGCTGACAGGCTGCTGGTACATTTCAAGCTGTTGGCGAATGGGCGCGAAACTGTTGGATACGGGAAACACGGTGCACCTGTCGTGGCTTCGGTGAGACGTGTTCTGGCGGCTGAGAGGCTGCTGGTCATGTCAAGCTATTGGCTGATGGGTGTGAAACTGTCGGATATGGGAAACACGGTGCACCCACGTGTCTTCGGTGAGATGTGTTCAGGTGGCTGAGAGGCTGCCGGTCATTTCAAGCTGCTTGCGAAGTGGTGTGATACTGTTGGATACGTGAAACACCCACTGTGTCTTTGGTGAGACGTGTTCCGGTGGCTGACAGGCTGCTGGTACATTTCAAGCTGTTGGCGAATGGGTGTGAAACTGTTGGATATGGGACACACGGTGCACCCGCCTTGTCTTTGGAGAGACGTGTTCCGGTGGCTGAGAGGCTGCTGGTCATTTCAAGCTGATGGTGATGTGGTGTGATACTGTTTGATACGTGAAACTTCGTGCACCCACCTTGTCTTCGGTGAGATGCGTTCTGGCGGCTGAGAGGCTGCTGGTTATGTCAAGCTGTTGGCTGATGGGTGCGAAACTGTCGGAAACGGGAAACATGGTGCATCCATGTGTCTTCGGTGAGATGTGTTCCGGTGTCTTAGAGACTGCCGGTCATTTCAAGCTGTAAGTGAATGGTTGCGAAACTGTGGGATATGGAAAACACGGTGCACCCACCGTGTCTTCGGTGAGACGTGTTCTGGTGGCTGACAGGCTGCTGGTACATTTCAAGCTGTTGGCGAATGGGCGCGAAACTGTCGGATACGGGAAACACGGTGCACCCTCCGTGTCTTCGGTGAGACGTGTTCTGGTGGCTGAGAGGCTGCTGGTCATTTCAAGCTGTTGGCGAATCGGTGCAAAACTGTCGGATACGGTAAACATGGTGCACCCGCCGTGGCTTCGGTGAGATGTGTTCCGGTGGCTGAGAAGCTGCTGGTCATTTCAAGCTGTTGGCGAATGGGTGCAAAACTGTCGGATAAGGGACACATGGTGCACCCACCCTCGTCTTCTGTGAGACGTGTTCCAGCGGCTGAGATGCTGCTGGTCATGTAAAGCTGTTTGCTGATGGGTGTGAAACTGTCGGATACGGGAAACACGGTGCTCCCACCTTGTCTCGGAGAGACGTGTTCCGGTGGCTGAGAGATGGGAAAACTCGTGAACATGTGTCCCGGGGGCGGACGGACCTCAACGGAACACACGTTCGGATGGTAAAACTTGATGGTTTTTCATGCGTGGATGGCCATCTGGGTCGAAATGAGGAAAGTTGGGAAAGTCGGTAAAACTCACTAACTGGGATCCCCGGTGGCCCGACGGGACCTTGGCTGAATAATCATTCGGACGGTGCATTTTGAAGGTTTTGGAATGCATGGATGGCCTCCTGGGTCGAAATCGGGAAAGTCGGGATCTCAGGAACTCGGGTCCAGGGATGCCGTACTGTACACAGCAGGAGGCCTCCGGAAAGAATACGGGAAGTCTGGGAACCCAAGTTGAAACTAGATAACCAACCCGTTTTGGAGGCTTGGCGCGGCAAAACCAGAAAAATACCACTTTTTGGGCTTCTCCCAAATAGTGCGCTCAGCAGTCCCAAAAATCCCCCATACTCCTGGGAGGGGGGGCGCTCCTAAGGTATATTAGGGGGAGGTGGTCTGTCAGCTCGGGGCAAAGTAGGATGATGTCGGATACTGAAAGGAACCTTGATTACCTCCCCTCGCGGTGTACTACATCCACCGGATCTCGGTGTTGGGATGATCCAAGGCTGCCAACATCCTACCGGCCTTGGGGACCTTCACTGAGATGAACACAGATGCGACGGTGCAACACGGATTTTGGCTTTGGGACACATTGTGGCACCCTTTTTGGGTGGATACATCATCCTGGTGCCAGATAAACGTGGCTGTGGCGTCCCCCGGGTATGGGACGGATTGTTGGCTGGATGGTTACCGGTCCGTTTTCCTGTCGGGGTGGGCAGTGCTCAAACCAGATTCTTGTGGGCTTAGGGTGTTGTGGCCTTACTATTTAGTGAATTGTACCCAATGCTTGAAGATCTGGCTGCACTGTCAGCCATCGCAATGGTGGGCTGGTGGCCGTACGGATTCTGGTTTATCATGCGATGGTATGGACCGATACGGGTATTACGGTGCACCCACCGTGTCTTCGGTGAGATGTGTTCTGGCGGCTGACAGGCTGCTGGTACATTTCAAGCTGTTGGCGAATGGGCGCGAAACTGTCCGATATGGGAAACACGGCGCACCCTCCGTGTCTTCGGTGAGACGTGTTCTGGTGGCTGAGAGGCTGCTGGTCATTTCAAGCTGTTGGCGAATGGGTGTGAAACTGTCGGATACGGGACACACGGTGCACCCTCCTTGTCTTCGGAGAGATGTGTTCCGGTGGCTGAGAGGCTGCTGGTCATTTCAAGCTGTTGGCGAAGCGGTGTGATACTGTTGGATATGTGAAACATCGTGCACCCACCATGTCTTCGGTGAGATGTGTTCTGGCGGCTGAGAGGCTGCTGGTCATGTCAGGCTGTTGGCTGATGGGTGCGAAACTGTCGGAAACGGGAAACACGGTGCATCCACGTGTCTTCGGTGAGACGTGTTCAGGTGGCCGACAGGCTGCTGGTACATTTCAAGCTGTTGGCGAACGGGCGCGAAACTGTCGGATACGGGAAACACGGTGCACCCACCGTGTCTTCGGTGAGATGTGTTCAGGTGGCTGAGAGGCTGCCGGTCATTTCAAGCTGCTCGCG
>JASWHV010000591.1:0-27146 GCA_030760725.1 Neostapfia colusana | reverse complement strand
TGGTATTTTAATACATGTTGGGATTACATTCACTTAAGATGAGTCGCTGTTTTATCATGGTTTTGATAAATAACTTTGCTTTTCTGCAATGAGCCTTTTTATACCTATCTTGTTATGAGCTACATATCATATTTTTCCGCACTTGCTGAGTACATCATTGTACTCAAACTTAAATTATTATTTCATCATCAGCAACAGGAGAAGATTATTATGAAAACCAAGTGGAGCATTAGGCGTGTAAATCTGTTCGCAATCTTGCCTATGGGGATGGAGTAGAGATGGAGCCACTGCTGCCTAGAATTGCTTCTGCATTAGTTAAATTGCTTCCGCATTAGAATGAAGACTTCCGCTGCATAGAAATAAAGACTTCCGTTGTGAGCAGGAGTCCAAGACTCATGAAACATTGCAATAAACTCTGTTATTCGTGGTTATATATATTCTGAATTCAGTTTGTAAAAATATGTGTATGTGTGATGAACATATTGGGCACACATATGCATCAGTTCTTGGCTTCGTGGTTTTCCACAGAATTGAGGGCGTCACAATTATCATCAAGTTCTCATCATCATTATTCATATGAGTGCAGTACTTAGACATGTTCTACTTCACCTTCCCGTATTCCGTAGCATAAGCAAAGGAAAAAGGAAAAACGACCATACCCGACTCATCAACTTTTTCGGCGACACAGATGGTTAACAAAACTAGTAAACTCCTATGAAAGGATGTCCCATCAAGTTGACTCAAGCACACACGTTTTCGCAAACAAAACAGTGTCAAAACATGGGATCAATATGGTCAAGAGACACTTGTCTTGCTCCTGTGGCTCTTGTTGCTCACATATCTCGAAGTCTCGGTGTTGTAGTTCTTCGTAGATGACTTCCTGAGCTTATCCTTCTACTCAGGACCACGCACATACAAAATTATAGCAATCAAACATCATGTACAAACCTTACTCATGATACAATGGTGCAAATCCTACGATGCTATTTTATTAGACCAGTTTATACGTGTTCTTGTATGTTTTACTGGGCTTGCATGGGGTTTTGTAGTGAACAAGGGTGCAAGGATCAAGTGTGGACGTGATGATGATCTTGACTCAATATCTAGATCAATTCCACCGTCAAAAACCGATCAACACGTGATCTGTTCACACGAAACAACTTCTGTTCGAAGGGAACGAAGAAAACAGATGCGAAGAAACCGCGACGAGGTCGTAAGATGGGTACGAAGACCTACCTCACTTCTCTTTGATGGCGTGGCCTTCCTCCTAGCAATGGCAGCAGCGACGGTGACTCGTCGGTGGGCTCACCGGCGACTGAACTCCGGCAGGGGGTTCAACTCGGTGAGTTGGGAGATAGGGCCTCCAAGTCGTCGACTCAGGAGGTGGAAAATAGGTACGTGGTTGTGGCCATCGGGTTTTGGGTTCTATTTATAAGGGGTGAAAAAAGAGTACTACTCTAATTGGAGTTCAAATAAGAGTCTTATTCAATTTGTTTTGGATCTTAACAACTTACCTTCAATTGGTTTGGGTGCGGTAGCAACGTGAAAAAATTGTGTCAGTATCCTCCGTACCAGGTACTCCTGCACACAGGAGGAAAAACCACCTAAGGACCTGACATCTCTGTAGTGGTGAGCTCTAGAGACGCTACGTGTCCAACGGGGCGGGGCCCCCCTTTTGCTCAGAGGCGAGCTCCGCTTGCGCCACGTGTCTGGCGGGGCGAGGCCTCCCTTTTCCTCAGAGGCGAGCTCCACGTGCGCCACGTGTCTGGCAGGACGGGGTCTCCCCTTTCTATAGAGGCGAGCTCCGGTGTTGACACGTGTCCAACAGCGTCGGACCTCCCTTCTTCTCGGAGGTGAGCTTCGAGGACGACACGTATCAAGCAGTGTCGGACCTTCTTTCTCCTCAGAAGTGAGCTTCGAAGACGAAATGTGTCCAGCAGTGTCGGACCTCTCGGAGGCGAGCTCCGAGGGTGACACGTGTCTAGCGGGGCGGACCTCTCGGAGGCGAGCTCCGAGAGCGACACGTGTCCCGCGCAGCTGGGCCTCGTTTCTCTGCAGAGACTAGCTCCGAAGTCAACACGTGTCCCACGTGGCTGAGCCTCGCTTCTCCGCAGAGACTAGCTCCAAAGTTAACACGTGTCCCGCGGTACTGAGCCTCGCTTTTATGCAGAGACTAGCTCCGAAGGCGACACGTGTCCAGCGGGGCCGGAACTCGCTCCTTTCTTAGAGGCGAGCTCCGAGCCTGCCACGTGGCCAGCAGTGCCGGATCTTACTCCCTCCGTAGCGATGAGCTCTAAAGACGCCACATGGCCAGTGGGCCGCGGGAAGTGTCGAAAGCGCTCCTCGATAAATTAGAATTGACTCTTTTCAGCTATCTTTCTCCTATTTTTATAATTATTTTTTATTTCTATTTTCTTTTATAATGTTTTTTATATGAAATACATAAATATAAAATTGATAGTGTTACAATGACAATGGGTAAAATATTCATAAATATTGTCCTTGCTCGCTCGTACCTGAAAGATGATATCTTTACCCGCGCCTGTGGCAAGAGAGAATATCTTTGTCTGGTGCCCGCAGATATTTTTTCCCCGTGGTCATGCCCATATACCCGCAAGCATGAATCATACCGGGACCATTAGTGCGGGTGGCGGACGACATGTGGGGTGGGATCGGTTCGTCAGCAGCGCTCGAGGAGGAAGGTGATGTCACGAGGGAGAGGGTCTCGGGCGCCAACACCACTCATCAGGAAGGGGTGGCGGGCCATGGCCACGCTCGAAAGAGGGTGGCCACCAGTTTTGCGCTGGCACGCCAACAAGAAGAGAAGGGGGCTCTTGAAAAGGCAAGACGCGTTGGACAACCGATTTAGCAGCGGTAAAATCGACTGATTCCAGCACGAGGTGGGGGGCAGGGGGAGGAGAGAGCTCACCTAGAGTTTGGGCGCGGAACGACGGTGAGGTCACGTGGATTAGGGCGGATTTGAGGGAGGAGCACGTGACGGTGGCTGGATTTTGGGTGGCGGCGAGATCTAGAGCAGCGGAATTGGGGATGGCGAGGTTGCGTTGGTTGGGTGAATTGTGGGGGAGGAGCATGCGGAGGAGACCGGATTGGGGCGGCGGATAGTTTTTAGGCGGGGGCGTGATTCAGAGGTAGGGAATGCGGGGTGAGATCTGGAACTTTTTATTGATGCTGCGTGTGTGGAATCTGGCCATGTGGGGAGACGTAGAGAAAGAAAAAATAAAAAGAATTTTCTATATAATCAAATTTGGACCCAAATGTCAGGCAGAGCGGGAACGAGGGCACGATAAGATGTTTTTAGTGTCCGTTTGGTTTCGCCGATTGGGCTTCATCCCATACCCACAACGGCAGTACGCGGATAATTACTGCCTATTACCATTGTTAGTTGCGACATCGTGGAGGGCAGTGTGGTTGTTTTGATTTCTTTTGGAACAAATCATTTTTTATGACCTCATAAAAAAATTGTGTGCTAATGTGTTTTTGCCATTGTCATACTACCAAAAAATTATGTTTTAAATTACCTATCCAAACTTTAAGTTTCACGGTCAATGAGTTTTGGCTACTGGAAGGATTTTAACGCCGTGGTACAGTAGTGCGTCGCAAGAGCTTGTTTATGCGATATGTATGACATTCTGCCGGCTTTCCGGCGTCCACGAGCATGTCATGCTTCAGTAGCAGTACGTGTAGGAACCGTTCATATGAAATATTATGTCTTATAGCTCATCTAGTTTTACGGAGCTAGACTGAAATAATTTGGAAGAAAATTAATATTATAGTTTTATTTCCATTAGTACAATATATCAAATATGAAATTAAATTATAAGGAAAACTGAGAACGAAATATTCTAAGTTTTCTCCCAACAAATACAGCTGCATAGAGGTACGACAAATTAATGTGGCCGTATTTCAAAGATTGTTCTTGCTATAGCCGTATGCAAAGTGAAGCGTTATTTTCTTATTTTGTCAAGTGGACAAAGTATGATCGCCCACGTATGTGGCTGTGAGTTTTTATTTTTTTGAGGTCTTGCACCTGGGTCCTCTCGAAGGCACCTGGGTTAATTGATCGAGAAGTCGCGAGCACTTTACTTTCTGCCCAAACACAGAGGGAAGGAAAAGATTCGTGTGAGAAGACATCCAATTGAACTTTCTTTTATTTGTACGATGACACGTTAGAAGAATAGGGATGTCTGGCATTCCTTCTCGCTTCCAGCTCGTCAAAGACGATGTAGCTAGCACCCCTATTTGTCGAAAGCTATACATATGAGCCTACTTTTCATGCGAGCCCAACAAAACATTGTAACTCTACCAAAAATATCGCCTTAAAATGACCACGTCGTATGGTTCCTTCTTATATCATTAAAATATGTATAAAGGGTAATAAAATATGTTGAAATATATTTTTTTAAGAAGTTATGAACCACACAATACAATTACTTCTGAATGGCTAGTTGAGGGAATTCCGTATTCAGACCCCTGGAGAGAGCGCGAGGGCAACCCACGCAGGATAATGACGCAGGTCTGAGCCCGAGCTTGCGAGGAGACGGGACGAGGAGCCTGGGCAAAATGCAAGACCCGCCCTTAAGGCGGTTCCAAAAGGGAGTCCAAGCCCCGAAGAAAGGGCTCGAGCCCGACCTTCGATAGGAGTAAAACAGGTGGCCTTCAATACGGAGCAGCGCCGCCTCTGCCGCGTGGGAGGGTAATCGAGTACCCCCTAACTCCGGTATTGAATGGTCGTCACCTCCGACGAGACCGAAGAGGAGTGGAATGCGGGGCGCGCGTGCGCCTCGATATGGACTACCCCCCGACGACAGGACTAGAGCATGTGCGGCGGCAGGCTACGGCTACGGCGACTCCATCGAGTACCTTGTCGAGACATACAACGGGACAAGCCATTCTGGCGCCCACAACTTGCTTTCCCGCCACGATATGGTGGGAGGGGGAGAGAAAGAGTATAAATAGGAAAGGTCTGCCGGTTCGAGAGGGCAATATCTCACCCTTGTAAGAACAACCCCCATTCTTAAGTAAGAACAAGCGAGACACCCCGGCTGGACGTAGGGCATTCTTGCCCGAACCAGAATAATCCTTCATGTGTTCTTAGCTAGGCCACCTCGAGGTAGAACGCGCGGTACATTTGATTACTAGTCGGAAATCCGAAACACCGATACTTCACATAATACAAGTTTTAAAAGTTGATTATAAATGGATTTGTGTTTCTTTCATTCAAAACTTTGTTCAGTGGGATTTATCATTCGATGCATACCATCATTATTAAATTTACATTTCTATTCACTTATTCCTGATGTCCATTATAATCATGATTCACTATCATTCTTTGCATAAACTGGGAAAAATTCATTAAGAATAGCCTAGCTATAATATTTTTTTCTTCGCTCTTGTCTTTGATATAGCTTCCATCAATGGTCATATATAGACACCAGGAAATTTGAACTAACTTAGGTTACCCCCACACTACATGCATGTGTTAAATTATATATTGTTAGAAACTGTACTATAGCTATACAGCTTTCCCCACACGAAACAGACTAATATAAAAAAATATTACGAATGGTTGAGGGCCAATGCATAAAAAACAAAGTCAGTTAGTTGGTGCATGTACTGTGCTCACACTGATGGAGCCACAGATCGATGGGAACAAACCCTATTCATGACCATCACACACACTAAGGTTAAATTTGAATTGCTAGGAAATGATTATTTAAAATATACTGCTTGGTAGTAAGGCACTGCGCATTCTCTTTTCTTTTTTATTTGCAATTAGGCACTATGCTCAGACAAGGCATCGTCTAATGATATACTAGCATGACGAGCCACAACCCAGTGTTGCTCAAAAGTTAATGTGCGCTCAGACAAGGCATCGTCTAATGATCTACTAGCACTCTTTTGAATGATTAATCCACCACTACTAAAAATTTGCTTATTTAAAGATAGCCTAACGACAGCAACATTGTACGGATCCATTAGATTGAGCGTTCCGGTATTTCGGTTTGGATATTTTGGTCTTTTGTATTTCGTTTTTATTCAAAATCACTTTTAAAAAATACTATTTACACGAATATTTTGAGTACCTAAAATTCGGTTTGATTTTCGATCTTACTCAAAATACTTGAGTTGTACATTATACTTATCTCATATTTTCAACAGTCAGCACAATTTAAATATCATTCGTGAATTTAATCTCATGAGCTAATAAATTATAAGTTCACTAATGATAAATTATAAATAAATGGTTTAATGTAACGGCTTCACATATCACAACTCACAAATAAAATATCAAAATGTGAATTGTTGATAGTTTGTATATCATAATTTAACTCTTGCTTTCATAAGCTAGTATAGGTATTTGGGTACCCAAGAGTGGCACCCCAAGCCGAAATTTATATACCGGTTATTTAGATTCGTTATCTGAACGGATACTCAGTATCGATATTTTGGTCTTCTCAGTTTTGGTCTCAGAGTTTCTGGTTTTGATTTTTGGGTCCGGTTTTTATGCCCACCTCTAGGATCCATGCATAACCTAGTTTATTTATTTTGGAGCAATTAAACAAAATGTACCCTTACGTTTAAGTTGAGTAATATTTTCGAGGGAGTGAAATGCATTAGGGGTCACTAAATTTGTCTTATGTTCTCATCTAGCTAACTCAACTTAGGGTAGTTTTTCCAATAAAGGGCTCTTTATTAAACTCTAAATTGCATCAAGTTGACACTAAGTTGATACAATCCATCTGAGTTTACACTCGGCCTTTGCAGGACGCACAGAGCCAAACATGTTCCTAAACATGTTCGCTCTTATGTAGGTCTATAACTCAGTTTTGGTAAATTTAGATCCGTAGTCTTTTCAAATGACACACTAGGTCCCAACTGTAGCAACACTGCGTTCCAGCTCGGCGTGGATAGCTAACTTGGGAAGCTAAAAGATTGTAAAATGTATAATAAGTGGAATATAGCTCAGCAAAGGCCAAAACCGATTTTTAGCTTCATTATCATAGATATATACATGAAAAATATTATTTTTGGTTCAATAGTGTTTCTATTCGTCTAATAAATAAAAATAATTTAATAGGAGCTTATTTTATTTTAGCTTTTATGTAACTTCTGAAACAATGGAAATTATGAAAAGGTTATTTTTACAATGTTGAACTTTTTGTAAAAACAATTTCCCATGATTTATGAAACTTACAGAAAAGCTAAAATAAAGTAAGCACTAACTGAGTTGCTTTAATTTATGATATAAACAAAAAAGCTATTTCAGCAAAACTATTTTCCCCTGTGTAGATCTGACATAACAAAGATAAAAAATGGTTTGCCTTTTTCTTAACTATATTCAATTTATTATGTATTTTACTATTTTGTCCATGTCAGATTAAAATGCAATTTTGAAACAATTTGGGCCTAAAGTGTGTCATTTGGATAGATTGGGGAAGCATATTCACCCGAAGATGAGTTATAGGCCTACATGAGAAAGCGGGATAAGTTTAGGGGCTCATATCTACTCAAGGTTGAGTTATGGACTTATATGAGAACAGAAAACAGGTTTAGTGACCCAATGTGTTTCTCTTTTGGAGGTGACATGATCAGCGCTTTGAGAAACCGACATGTAGGGGCCATGCTCACACTTTTTCTTTTTGTTGGTTAAGATTTCATTCAAAATTGTATGATTGCCCCTCCCTATCTATCTATCTATCTATCTATCTATCTATCTATCTATCTATCTATCTATCTATCTATCTATCTATCTATCTATCTATATATCTATCTATCTATCTATCTATCTATCTATCTATCTATCTATCTATCTATCTATCTATCTATCTATCTATCTATCTATCTATCTATCTATCTATCTATCTATCTATCTATCTATCTATCTATCTATCTATCTAT
Organism: Neostapfia colusana; assembly: GCA_030760725.1. Taxonomy (NCBI): domain Eukaryota; kingdom Viridiplantae; phylum Streptophyta; class Magnoliopsida; order Poales; family Poaceae; genus Neostapfia; species Neostapfia colusana. The sequence goes on along the minus strand of JASWHV010000591.1, from coordinate 19,226 downwards.
CTATCTATCTATATATCTATCTCTCTCTCTCTCTCTCATTTTCTCACAATGACGCATGAAAGTAGACAGGAAGAATCCAAGGCTATTTACTCATTAGTGGACCTTACTCGGACCTAATAGACACTGTTGGTACCCTCAATACCGGGTACCCCCATGCACAGGACAAAACCGCCTAAGGACCTCGCCCCCTCCGCAGGGATGAGCTCCGAAGGCGCCACGTGTCCAGCGGGGCCGGAGCTCCCCCTCTCCTCAGAGGAGAGGTCCGGGCCCGCCACGTGGCCAGCAGAGCCGGACCTCCCCCTCTGCGGGGGTGAGCTCCGAAGGCGCCACGTGTCCAGCAGGGCCGGACCTCCCTCTCCTCAGAGGTGAGCTCCGGGCCCGCCACGTGGCAAGCAGAGCCGGACCTCCCTCCTCCGTGGGGGTGAGCTCCGAAGGCTCCACGTGTCCAGCGGGGTTGGACCTCCCCTCTCCTCAGAGGTGAACTCTCGGCTCGCCACATGGCCAGCAGAGCCGGACCTCCCCCCTCCGCGGGGTTGAGCTCCGAAGGCTCCACGTGTCCAGCGGGGCTAGCAGAGCAGCGCTGCCCGCCCGACGCAGTAGGCAGCAGGAGTAAAGGCGCGCCATGCCTTGTCCGTACAAGGCATTCAAGACCCGCGCCTTCCCAAGACGCGGAGACGCGGAGCACACCTCTGTCATGGGGCGTTGCGCCCAGTCACATCACAGTGAAGACAGGTGTGCCGCATCAGAGGTTGTACACCAATAAACACAACGACAAGACATGCCCTGTCGACCCGGCCATCATCAACCGCTATGCCTAGCTTGCGGCACGGGCAGGGTGCGGCAGGACGAAGACCCAGAAGCTACCGGCATTCACTGCGAGATACGGTAGATGGCAGGAAATCACCCCGGGGCCACCTGTCGGGTCCCGGGGCCCACTTTGTAAGCCACCCGAGCCTTGGACTATAAAAGGCTCGGGTAGGCAACGTTGCAAAAGGTTCGTCTCATTTCGACCCTGACTCCATACTCAGTTTACCCCCAAGCTTAGAACTCCGGTTCTAAGCTTCAAGCAATACACAGAGCAACTCTGCTCACCGTGGACGTAGGGTGTTACGCTCCGGCGGCCCGAACCACGTAAAAATCCTGGTGTCAATCCACCTTCATCTCCTTCCTTTGTCCACTCTGGTGAGACCCTCGCGAGAGGACTAGCTCCTCCGAAAAAGAACCTTCGCGGGCTTCCCAGAGCAGGCCTAGGAGAAGTGTCGACCGCAGACACTTCGACATTTGGCGTGCCAGGAAGGGGACTTTTCCCTCTTGCGACGAGTCTACGTCAACGAAGATGACCAAGCTTCCTTTGGCGTCAAGCTCTCCTCGCCCTCGTTCCCGATGAACGATGACTAGCGAGGCTTACGTCTCGACGCACTCAGGGAGGAGTGTGTCGGGACAGGCCGGGAGTCCGCAGCGAACTCCAACAACGTGGACTCCTGCAAGCCCAAGATTTGCTGAGGCGCCAAGTATTACTCAAGGGAGTGCACTAGCTGCAGCACGGGCACTCCTACACAATCCACCTTCTGTGGACGCTCCCCAGGGGGCCACCCAGCAGTGGATTCGTGACGTCGACCGCCTTGTCATCGCTGCCGCCAACCCTCCGCTACGGCGGGGAAGACGCCCCGGTCAACCGGATGTGTCGCTGTCGCGCACGCCAACAGTTGACGGCCAGACGGCAGACTCCCGCTCTACCAGGCTCCCAACGGCGGAGCTGAGCTCAGAGCTTGAGCAACGTCACTTGGGCGAGGATGCCCGCGTGACCATCGAGCGGCGAAGGGAAAGGCGTCGCAACCACGAGGCCGACTACAACATGTCGACCGCCTCGACTCAGCCTGGGCTGCAGACGTCTGCCAAGCGACCTCTGCCCCAGGCATACGCCACGCAGCATATGCAGCAACCATATGCCATGCAGTCGGCGCCCCCGGTGTTTGGTACACCATTGCCCATGCCGGGGTACACCGTGCCAACGGCGGACCAAGGGTTCGCGGCACCAAGATCTGCAGCAGCAGGAGCGAGGTGTGCGGCCCTGGCGCCTCACCTTCGCTTTGCAAGGTGGCCACGCAAGTTTAGGACACACCTACCGGAGAAGTACGACGGAAGCGTCAACCCGGCGGAGTTTCTGCAGATCTACTCCACCGCCATCCTCACGGCAGGAGGGGATGAGGCCGTCATGGCCAACTACTTCCTCGTCGCCTTGACCGGCCCGACCCGGAAATGGCTCATGAACCTCCCCCAGGGTTCCATAACCTCCTGGGAGAGTTGTGCCGACAGTTCACGGTGAACTTTGGCAGCTCCTACACCCGTCCCGGCACGGAGCTTGACCTCCATGCCATCCGACAACAACCTGGAGAATCCCTGCGCTCCTTCATCTAGTCTCCCAGGTGTGGAACACCATCCCCCACATCCAGAACGCATCAGTGGTGGTGGCGTTCCGACAGGGTGTGAGGGACGAGAAGATGCTCGAGAAGTTGGCCACCAGGGAGGTGCGCGACGTCTCGGAGCTCTTCAGCCTGGCGAACAAGTGCGCTAGGGCAGCAGAAGGGCGCAGTTGGCACTCACAGCCAGCCTCCGAAGCAGGAGGACAGCCCGGAGCTAGTGCTGCTTCCCATGGGAGCAGCAGGAAGATCAAGAAGAAGGGCGGTGGCAAGATCAAGCCGCCGGCCGGAGCACCCGTTGCTGTGACTGCAGCACCCAGTGGGGCTCGGGGGCCATGCCCCGATAAGAGGTCACGACAGTCACACGGCGGCGGTGACCGAAGTGAGCCGTGCCCAGTACACAACACCAGGAGCCACACTGCTGGTGAGTGCCGCGAGATCAAGAAGCTCGCGGAGCGCTTCAATGAGGGGAAGCAGCCGCGCGCAGATGGTGCTCCCTTCCGCTAGAGGGAGGGCAAGCAGAAGGTCGACCACCAAGACAACGGCGACCAAGTGATGGGGTACCAGGAGCCCCAACGAGCCGTGAAGACGGTCCGCAACCGTGGGGACTCTAGCTCCAGAGAAGACGAGCACCGGAAGGCGCTCCACGTCATCTACGGCGGGTCCTCGGACCCCTCGTCCCGGAATGCAGTCAAGACCCTGCGCCGAGCAGTGGCGTCGGTGGCCACTACACCAAGTGTAGCACCGCACCTCAAGTAGGTAGGGACCCCCATCAGCTTTGACGCCACCGACTGCCCCAAGAACATGGCTAGAGCCGGACAGCTACCACTCTTGGCAGCTCCCACCATCGCCAACGTGAATATGTACCCCGTCCTGGTGGATGGCGGGGCCGGCCTCAACCTCATCAGCCGCACAACTTTCCAGAAGCTGCAGATTCCGATGGCCAAGCTCACCCCTTCGAGCCCGTTCTCAGGGGTAGGGCCGGGACAAGTCGTCCCATACAGCAACATCAGCCTTCCGGTGACCTTCGGAGCACCGGACAACTACCAGACAGAATACATTCTGTTCGACATGGCGGAGGTCGACCTCCCCTTCAACGCCATCATCGGCAGGCCTGCCATGTACCGGTTCATGGTGGTAGCCCACTACGGCTACCTCGTCCTAAAGATGCCTACACCTACTGGCGTCCTTAGGATTCGTGGAGACCGCACTGCCGCAGTGTCAGCCTTGGAGAAGCTCCAAGCACTTGCGACAGCCCGAGCACCAGCCTCTGGCGGTGCAGAACCGGGCCAGCTCCACCCGAGTGCACGCCACCGTGCCTCGACCTCTGCACCCCGAGTGCGACCCATTGACGAAGGCGACGTCCCCCTGAAGGTCATCCAAGTCGGCGATGAAGCTGCCTAGACCACCCGGATAGCCGGGGGCCTGGACAACAAATAGGAAGGCGCGCTGTGACACCCTCATTTTCGATTTCTTTATGTATTCATGTTTCATGTAGAAAAACATTTTTAAAATAAGTTGAAATAGAGAAAGAATAAAAAGATAGCCAAAAAGAGCCAATACCAGTTCGCCGAGAGCGCCGAAGACAACTCCCACGGCTTGCTGGCCACGTGGCGCGTTCGGAGCTCATCTCCGCAAAGGGGGAGAGGTCCGCCGCTAAACTGGCTACATGGCAGGCTAGGGGCTCATCCCCGCAAAGGGGGAGAGGTCCGACCCCGTGGGATACATGTTGTCACCGGAGCTAGTCACTGCAGAAAAGAATGTACCGGCCGCGCGGGACACGTGTCGCTCTCGGAGCTCTTCTCCGAGAGGTCCGACCCGCGGGATACGTGTCGCTCTCGGAGCTCACCTCCTAGAGGTACGGTCCTATTGGACACGTGTCACCTCCGTAGCTCACCTCCGGGAGGTCCGACAGTACCGGACACGTGTCACCTCCGGAGCTCATCTCCGGGAGGTCCGACACTGTTGGACACATGTCAACCTCGGAGCTCATCTCTGAGGAGAAAGGAAGTATGGCGCTACATGACACGTGGCATTCTCGGAGCTCACCTCCGAAGAGAGGGGAGGTCCAGAATTGACACATGGCACATCCGGAGCCACCTCCGAGGAGAGGGGAGGTCCGGAACTGATACGTGGAGTTCGTGGAGCTCGCCTCTGTTGAGAGGGGAGGTCCCGACCCACCAGACACGTGGCGCACGCGAAGGTCACCTCTGAGGGAGAGGGAGGTCCCGCCCGTCAGGACGCGTGGCACACACGGAGCTCACCTCTGAGTAAGAGGGAGGTCTCGCCCGCCTGACACGCGGCACCACCGGAGCTTGTCTCTGCGGAAGAGGGAGCCCAGGTTCCCTGCAGGACACGTGGAGCCTCCCGGAGCTCATCACCGCAAAGGTGACGAGATTTAAAGCGGTTTTCCTCTGTACGTGAGTACCCATTACTGAGGAAACCGACACAAACTCTTATACGTTGAATACTACACCAAATCAACTAAAGATAAGTTGTTAAGATCCAAAAACAGTTTGAATGGTACTCTTATTCGAATTCCGATCAGATTAGGACTCTTCGTTTCCTCTTATAAATAGAACTGAAAACCTTTGGCCGCAACCACAAACTTATTTTCCACCTCCTGAGCCGACAACTTAGAGCCCTAGCCCCTAGCTCGCTGAGTAAACCCCTTCGCCGGAGATCGTCGGAAGAGAGTCCCGACGACCTGTCTTGCTAAGAGAAGGACCCCTATACCAAGAAGAACGTAAGGTAGGTCTCCAATACCACCTTACGACATCATCGCGTTTTCTTTGCATCTGTTCTTCGATCCCTTTCGAACAGAAGCTTTTTCGTGGACTGATCACGTGTTGATCGGGTTGATCTTGATCTAAAGTCAAGATCAACGCCACGCCCACAATTGATCTTTACACCTTTGTTCATCGTAAACCCATGCAAGAACACGTACAAACTAAACTGCATCATAGGATTAACATGCATATGCATCGTTTCATCTTAAGGTAGAGTTTGTGCATGATGATTGATTGCTATGAATCTTGTATGTGCGTGATCGCGTATAGAAGGACAAGCTCAGGGAGCTACCTACAACAGACTACAACAGCAAGAATTTGAGCAACATGAACTGCAAGAACAAGGCAAGTGCTCCTTGACCATATTGATCCCATGTTTTAGGAAAACTGTTTTGTTTGCGAAAAGGTGTGTGTGCTGAGTCAACATGATGGGAAACCCTTTCATAGGAGTTTACTAGTTTTGTCAAACCACCCATGTCACCGGGAAAGTTAAATGAGTGGGGTATGGTTTTTGTTTTTATGCTTCACTGAGTCCATGGGATACGGGAAGCGAGATAGATGTGTCTAGCTAACTGCACTCGTAATGATAATGAGAACTTTATGTTAATGAACATGAATCGGAGGAAGATCTAGGCAAGCCTTGGTTTGTGGATGAGGTAGAATGAGATGGTGGTTTACTTGTCATAGATCTAAGGACCGGTTCATGCCAGCCATGCCAGGATAACAGTGCTACCACAAGGCCAAGTATGGGTGCGGCTTAGCTGAGTAATTAGGTAAGTTACTAGATTTTTATGGACCATGGATGGCGCGGGGAATGGGAGTCGAGTGAGGACTGCCCTGGGAACTGCATGGCACAAGAGGGGGCCCGTGGGTGGGAGAATTGGAGATTCTAGCCTGCCGGTGAAACCTTAGTGAGTCCATACATCTAGTAGCCCCTTTGTAAAGGCTATTTCGTGATCTCTTGGCCATACACTGACAGTTGTGTACTGGTATAATGGAGGTTCTTCAGTCGCCGACGGGTGACAAAATCACAAACTTGTGGGTAAAGTGGTGCAAACTCTGCAGAGCCTAAAACTATCATGATAGCCGAGCTTACGGTCACGAGCGCCTAGACAACTCACATGATTAGTTGGGATGGTTTTTGGTTTGGTTATTGGTTGGTGATGGTTTGGTCTTTGGATTTGGTTTTTGGAACTGTTGAGTCCAGGTAATGAGATTGGTTGCATGACTGTTGAGTCATGGCAACGAGATTTGGGTCTCTGAATGAGACGAAATTGATTATGAGATGAATGGTAGTGAATACAAGATGGTATTCATGAGATGGTAGTGAATACGAGATGGTATTCATGAGCAAAGTTGATGTCTGGTTGAGACATGGAAAAGGATGAATCATAATGGAGGTATGTTAATGTTGGGATTACATTCACTTAAAAGCTGAGTTGCTGTTTTTATCGTGTTTTGAGAAATAAACTTTGCTTTCTGCATTGAGCCTTTTTATACCGTCCTTGCTGTGAGCTACATATCATATTTTCCCGCACTTGCTGAGTACATCATGTACTCAAACTTGCATTATTACTTCATCATCAGCAACAGGAGAAGAGTACTATGAAGACCACGTGGAACATTAGGCGTGTAATCAGTCCTCAACCTTGCCTGTGGAGTAGAGATGGAGCCGCTGCTGCTGCTTAGTTGCTTTCGCAATAGTTAGAAGACTTCCGTTGCTAGAATAAAGACTTCTGCTGCTAGATTAAGTTTTCCGCTGCTAGAATGAGTCCAAGACTCATAAGACATTGTAATAAACCCTGTTATTCGTGGTAATATATATTCTGAATTCAGTTTGTAGAATGTATGTATATGTGTGATGAACATCCTGGGCACACATATGCATCAGTTCTCGGTTCTGTGTTCTACAGAAACGAGGGCGTCACAGATTGGTATCAGAGCCACGGTTGACGGTAGGTTACACATCTAGATATAAAACACAAATTGGTATCAACCTGCCACGGGTTGATCGTAGATCACACACCTAGATAGGTCACAGATTGATATTAAAGCTGCCATGCCTAGTCACAGATTGGTACAATCCACAGATTGGTACCAAGCTACCACGGTTGACTGTAGGTCACAAGCCTAGATTGATCACAGATTGGTAGATGAACCACGTTGACTGTAGGACGACCCTAGTAATAGACTGGTATTAAAAGCTATGCTGACCGTAGGATGCAAGCCTAGGATGCATAGATTGGCATTGGAACCACCTTGATATAGGATGCAAGCCTAGGAGAAGCCATAGTTGGATCACAGATTGGTATCACCTCAAACCACCTTGATTATAGGGTGAAATCACAGATTTGTATCACCCCAAAACCATATAGGACCCCCATTGAAAAAGCCTTGAATAGGATTGGTTGAACTTTTGTGATGATTGTTTGTGCTTGTGTGCTTAGTGTGAGTTGTGGGACGTCTCAAGCGTTGTCCATATCCACACATAAGTAGAGAGAGGTGTGAGATGCCTTGGAACTTGTTCACATCCTCATGTGGGCTAATATATATAGTCTATCCACCTTGATGCATATAGTTAGGGGAATCCATCTAACCTTCTAACCTCTATTCTATTCCGTTCTCTCTCACAGATGGTGAGAGGAAACGCCGACCGCCAAGGAAGGAACGTCGGTGGCAACCAAGAGGATGGCCACGATGAAGTTCCTGCTAACCTCGGAGCTGGTGAAAACAATCTGGAACGGTTGATGGCTATGCAAAATCAGCTTATGCAAACAATGATCCGAACTTTGGGTCAGTTGCAAGCCAATAACAACAACCCCGTTCCTGCACCCCCGCCGCCACCACCACCACCACCACCGCCAGCTCACAACCGACTGGGAGAGTTCATGAGGACTCGACCGCCCACTTTTGCTCAAGCTTGGTTGAAGTCCATAGAGAAGAAGCTTGCCATAGTTCAGTGCAATGACCGAGAGAAGGTTCTCTTCGCGTCGCACCAACTCATGGGAGCAGCCGCCGACTGGTGGGATGCCCTTTGTAACGCTCATGACAACCCAGAGAATATCACTTGGGATGAGTTCAAGGAGAGTTTCTGCTCTCATTACATCCCTGCTGGAGTCATGATGCTCAAAACGCAGGAGTTCGAAGGTCTCCGCTAGGGCAAGAAAATCGTGAATGAGTACCTCAACAAGTTCACGCAGCTATCACGATATGCCCCCGAAGATGTCAACTCGGACCAAAGGAAGCAGTACCTGTTCATGAGAGGGTTGAACAATGAGATCCAGGTTCAGCTCCTCAACAATGACTATGCTAACTTCCATAAGCTGGTTGACAAGGCTATAGTGGTTGAGAGAAAGATCCGAGAGATCGAGCAAGAGGGCAAAAGGAAGATGCCATACCAGCCACAAGGGAGCAACGTACGCCCTCGGTACATGCCCCCAGCTGCACCGCAGTATGGATCGACCACTCCTGCATACCGCCCTAATCAACCACCACAGTAACGACCCGTTGCACAATCATCTCGTGTGCCTTTGCCTTCTGCGCCCCGACCCAATGTGGGCAATCCTGTTCAAAATCCCCGCCCCAACGTACCTGCTGTCGTGGGCAACAAGGCATGCTTTGCATGCTGAGAAACATGACACTTCGTGAGCCAGTGCCCGAGGAGAGGTCCTGGACAACAAGACAACGTGCCCAAGCAGAACCCATGGCCGAACGGAGGAGTCAACCAAGGAAACCGTGGACAGCAGAACTACGCTCGCGGTAACGTGAACCATGTCTCTGCTGAGAAAGCGCAACAGGCTGAGGATGTCGTGATTGGTATGTTCCTTGCAAACTCCAACCCAGCCACCATTCTATTTGATTCCGGAGCATCGCATTCCTTCATATCATCCAAGTATGTTGCCGAGTCTAATCTACCATATCACACTTGAAATATACTATGTTGGTTAAATCTCCCGGTGGAGAGATGAGGACTAATATAGTATGTCCGAAAGTAAACCTTAAAATAAGGGAGGTAGACTTCCTTGCCAACCTCATTGTCTTGGATTCCCAAGGGCTTGACATAATACTCGGAATGGATTGGCTAAGTAAGAACAACGGAGTAATCCAATGTGCTGAGAGGAGCGTGCAGTTGACCAACGAGCACGGTACCCGTATCGAGTTTGAGTCAGCCCAACTGGCAACCGAGAAAGCAACGTTGAACCACATCGAAGAAGCAACCCTGGAAAGCATTCCGGTGGTTCAAGAATTCTCGGACGTGTTCCTGGAAGAACTTCCAGGTATGCCACATGACCGGGACATTGAGTTTTCCATTGACTTAGTACCCGGAACTGCACCTATAGCAAAGAGACCATATAGGATGCCCGTCAACAAACTAGTAGAACTCAAGAAGCAAATTCAGGAGCAACTGGAGAAGGGTTTTATACTTCAAGCTCGTCACCATGGGGAGCCCCCGTGCTCTTCGTAGACAAGAAGGATGGAACACAAAGGATGTGCGTGGACTATAGGTCTCTCAATGAGGTGACGATCAAGAACAAGTACCCTCTGCCCTGTAAAGAGGACCTGTTCGACCAGATGAAGGGAGCCCGAGTCTTCTCCAAGATTGATCTTTGGTCGGGATACTTCCAACTGAAGATTAAGCCCTCTGATATACCCAAGACTGCCTTTCGGACACGGTATGGTTCGTATGAATATACCATAATGTCTTTTGGGTTAACGAATGCACCCGCATACCTCATGTACCTCATGAACAAGGTCTTCATGGAGTACTTGGATAAGTTCATCATGGTTTTCATAGACGACATTATGGTGTATTCAAAAAGTGAGGAGGAACATGAAGAACACTTGATATTGACATTACAGAAGCTGCGAGAGCATCAGCTGTATGCCAAGTTCAGCAAATGTCAATTTTGGCTTAAGGAGATATCGTTCCTAGGCCACATCATCTCCGAGGAAGGAGTATCGGTTGATCCCGGAAAAGTGGAAGATGTTCTGAAGTGGAACCAACCGTAAAACATGAGGGACATTCGGAGTTTTCTTGGGATGGTTGGATACTACCGACGGTTCATCAATGACTTCTCTAAGATAGCAAAGCCTATGACGGAGTTGCTAACGAAGGGAAAAGACTTCCAATGGACACCAGCGTGCCAAGAAAGCTTTAGGAGCTCAAGAAAAGGCTAACCACAGCGCCGATTGCCGGACGTGAGCAAGAGCTTTGACATATATTGTGACGCATCCAGACAAGGGCTTGGATGTGTGCTCATGCAAGAAGGACAAGTGGTAGCCTATGCCTCACGACAATTAGAGAAGCACGAGCTTAATTACCCTACCCATGACCTGGAGCTAGCAGCCGTGGTGCATGCATTGAAGATTTGGAGACATTATATCCTTGGTCATCGATGTGAGATCTATACGGATCATAAAAGTCTCAAGTACATATTCACTCAAATGGATTTGAATTTGAGGCAACGTCAATGGTTGGAGCTCATCAAGGACTATGTTGTTGGAATCAACTATCACCCCGGAAAGGCCAATGTAGTAGCCGATGCATTAAGCCGAAAGGGAGCATGTCACCAACTTACGGTTCGGGAGCTACCACCCGAGCTACGAAAGGCGTTCGAATGGTTACATCTCGGATTCTTGAACGAGATGGAAGTGATGGAACTCAATTCTTCATTGCAACAAGAGATAAAGGATGGCCAGGCTACGGATGAGGAGATCAAGGAAAGGATCCAACAAGGAATAGAGAATGACTTCAAGGAAGACGAAAAGGGTACGCTTTGGCTAGGAAAAAGGATTTGTGTGCCTAACGTGAAGCACATCCGCGACATGATATTAAAGGAGGCACATGACTCACTTTATTCCATACATCCTGGAAGTATGAAGATGTACAAGGACCTAAAGACTTGTTATTGGTGGGATGACATGAAGAGGTACATAGCTGAATATGTTGCCCTATGCGACACATGCCAACAGGTGAAGGCCGAACATCAAAGACCCGCTGGACTGTTGCAACCCTTGAAGGTACCCGAGTGGAAGTTGGAAGATATCAGTATGGATTTTATCGTCGGATTGCCACGTACTTAGTCGGGTTACGACTCCATCTGAGTTATCATGGACCGATTGACGAAAAACGCCCATTTTCTTCCTATAAAGATCAAGTACAGCATTGCACAACTAGCTGAGCTGTACATAGAGCAAATTGTGTGCCACCATGGAGTTCCGAAGAGGATAGACTCAGATCGGGGTTCTCAGTTTACCTCTAGATTTCGGAGGAAGCTGCAGAAAGCTATGGGTACACGATTGGATTTTAGCTCCGCCTACCACCCGCAGACAAATGGACAAACCGAAAGGACAAACCAAATTTTGGAGCACATGTTGAGAGCTTGCACCATGAAACATGGGCGTAGTTGGGATAGGAGTTTGCTGTATGCTGAATTCTCCTATAACAACAGCTATCAAGCTAGCTTGAAGATGTCACCTTTCGAAGCGTTGTACGGTAGACGGTGTAGAACACCGTTGTTTTGGAACGACACCGGAGAGAACCAAGTGTTTGGACCGGAAGTGTTGCAAGAGGCTGAGCAAGTCCAAACAATACGGGAGAACTTGAAGGCCGCTCAGTCACGGCAGAAGGGCTATGTAGACAATAGGTGAAGGAAGTTGACTTTCAAAGTAGGAGACTTCGTATACCTTAAGGTATCGCCTATCCGTGGCCAACGACGTTTCAACGTCAAAGGCAAGCTAGCACCTCGCTACATCGGGCCATTTAAGATTTTGGACAAGCGAGGAGAAGTAGCCTATCAACTAGAGCTCCCAACGCACCTCTCCAACGTACATGACGTGTTTCATGTATCCCAGCTTAAGAAGTGCTTGAGAGTGTCAGAAGAGCAAGTACCAATGGAAGAGCTTGAACTTCAAGAAGATCTGACCGATGCAGAACACCCTGTCCAAATTTTGGACGTAAAGGAAAGGGTCACGAGAAACAAAGTGATCCGATGGTGCAAGATACAATGGAGCCATCACACGGAAGCAGAAGCTACATGGGAGCGTGAAGAAGACATCAAGACAGAGTTTCCTCATCTATTCTCTACTAACGAATCTCGAGGGCGAGATTCAATTTAAGGGGGTCGATTTGTGACACCCTCATTTTCGATTTCTGCATGTATTCATGTTTCATGTAGAAAAACAATTTTAAAATAAGTTGAAACAGAGAAGAATAAAAAAAATAGGCAAAAAGAGCCAATACTAGTTCGCCGAGAGTACCGAAGACAACTCCTGCGGCTCGTTGGCCACGTGGCGTGTTCGGAGCTCAGCTCCGCAAAGGGGGAGAGGTCCGCCGCTAAACTGGCTATGTGGCAGGCTCGGGGCTCATCCCCGCAAAGGGGGAGAGGTCCGACCCCGTGGGATACGTGTTGTCACCGGAGCTAGTCACCGCGGAAAAGAAAGTACCGGTCGCGCGGGACACGTGTCGCTCTCAGAGCTCCTCCAAGAGGTCCGACCCGCGGGACACGTGTCGCTCTCGGAGCTCACCTCTGAGAGGTCTGGTCCTATTAGACACGTGTCACCTACGGAGCTCACCTCCGGGAGGTCCGACACTACCGGACACGTGTCACCTCCGGAGCTCATCTCCGGGAGGTCCGACACTGTTGGACACGTGTCAACCTCGGAGCTCATCTCTTAGGAGAAAGGAAGTCTGGCGCTACTTGACACGTGGCATTCTCGGAGCTCACCTCCGAAGAGAGGGGAGGTCCAGAATTGACACATGGCACATCCGAAGCCACCTCCAAAGAGAGGGGAGGTCCGAAACTGACACGTGGCGTTCACGGAGCTCTTCTCTGTTGAGAGGGGAGGTCCTGACCCACCAGACACGTGGCGCACACGGAGCTCACCTCTGAGTAAGAGGGAGGTCTCGCCCGCCTGACACGCGACACCACTAGAGCTTGTCTCTGCGGAAGAGGGGGCCCAGCTTCCCTGCAGGACACGTGGAGCCTCAGGAGCTCATCACCGCAAAGGTGACGAGATCTGAAGCGGTTTTCCTCTGTATGTGAGTACCCGTTATTGAGGAAACCGGCATGAACTCTTCTACGTTGAATACTGCACCAAATCAACTAAAGATAAGTTGTTAAGATCCAAAAACAGTTTGAATGGGACTCTTATTTGAATTCCGATCAGATTAGGACTCTTCGTTTCCTCTTATAAATAGAACCGAAAACCTTTGGCCGCAACCACGAACTTCTTTTCCACCTTCTGAGCCGACAACTTAGAGTTCTAGCCCCCAGCTTGCCGAGTAAACCCCTTCATCGGAGATTGCTGGAAGAGAGCCCCGACGACCTGTCTTCCTAAGAGAAGGACCCCGGGACCAAGAAGAACGTAAGGTAGGTCTCTGTCGAAGTGTGCAGTCGATAGTTCCCCCGGGCCTGCTCTGGGCAGCCCACGGAGGTTCTTTTTCGGAGGGGCTAGTCACTCATGGAGAGCTCACGCGTTAGGGACGATGGAGGGAGAAGCTTGACACAGGGATTTTTATGTGGTTCAGGCCGCCGGAGCGTAATACCCTACGTCCTCGTTGTGTTTCTTGTTGCTCAGAACTGGAGTCCTGAGCTTGAGGATGATCTAAGTGCTCAGATGCTGGAGCGTATGTGTGCAAAGAGTCGAACCCTTGCCAACGTTGCCTACCCGAGCCTTTTATAGTCCAAGGCTCGGGCGGCTTACAAGGTGGGCCCGGGACCCGACAGGTGGTCTCGGGGAGATTGCCTGCCATCTACCGTATCTGCAGTTACGCCGGTAGTTGTCTCTGGCGAGGGCTTCCGAGTCTTCGTTCTGCCGCCCTGCCCATGCCGCAAGCTAGTCATAGTGGTTGGCAGGGGCGTCAGGGGATGTCTTGTCGCTGTGTTTATTGGCGGGCAGGCTCTGACGTGGCGTGCCAGTCCGTGATGTGACTGGGCGCAACGGCACCTGACAGAGGCGTGCTCCGCGTCTCCGCACCATGGGAAGGCGTGGGTCTTGAATACCTTGTACGGGCAAGGTATGGCACGTCTTTACTCCTGCTGCCTACCACGCAGGGGCAGGCAGCGCTGCTCTGCTTGCCACGTGGTGGGTCCGGAGCTCTCCTCTGAGGAGAGGGAGGTCCGGCCCCGCGGGACACGTGGAGCCTTTGGAGCTCTCCCTGCGGAGGGGGGAGGTCCGGCTATGCTGTCCACGTGGCGGGCCCGGAGCTCTCCTCTGAGGAGAGGGAGGTCCGGCCCCACGGCGCACGTGGAGCCTTCGGAGCTCTCCCCGCGGAGGGGGGAGGTCCGGCTCTGCTGTCCACGTGGCAGGCCCAGAGCTGTCCTCTGAGAAGAGGGAGGTCCGGCCCCGCTGGACACGTGGAGCCTTTGGAGCTCTCCCCGCGGAGGGGGGAGGTCCGGCTCAGTTGGCCACGTGGCGGGCCCGGAGCTCTCCTCTGAGGAGAGGGAGGTCCGGCCCCGCTGGACACATGGCGCCTTCGGATATCTCCCTGCGGAGAAGGGCGAGGTCCTTAGGCAGTTTCCCCTGTGCGTGGGGGTACCCCTTATTGAGGGTACCGACAGTGGCCCCCGGGCCCATCTCGGGGGAGATAGCGAGCCTGAGGTGGGGCCTCCGTCTCTTCCACTCCGCGCACCTTCTCGAAGACCCGCATTGGCCGTTGCCAGAGCACGAACAGTCATGGGATCATGGGGGCGTGTGCCCCACTTGATGGCCGCTTTTACTGCAGCGGTTCCCAAGGCTGCACGTCGTAGCGCCTTTTCGGGAACCGCCGAAGCGTCTTGCCAGCTCGTCTCCTTGGGAGACTGACTTCTTGGCTCACCGCTTCAGCCGGACGGCTTGGGTCCATGTCATCGACGCTAGGTCTTGGAGCTGAAGCGGTTGTCCAAGCGGCGTATTCGAAGAGTTTTGAATCGCGTTGAACCGCACCTGTGAAGTTTAAAAGGGGATCTTACCCGCATCGCAGCTTCCCTTCGCACTTCCAAGCGCTTGAATCTTCCCTGAGCTCTTGCGCCCCTGTCTTCCCTGTCCTTAAGCTTCCGTTTGCCATGGCTTCCAACTTGCCTCCGCCGCGTTTCGCTCGGTCGGCTAAGCTCGGGCCAGTGCGCAGGCTGCTGGGCTGGCACGCGGAGGAGCAGAAGCACTGGCTCCGGCAGGGATCTCTCCCCCTGCTCCTGGAGAAGGGGGAAATAGTCTTCTTCACCGCCTATGCCATGGCGGAGTTCGGCCCGCCAATCTCTTCCTTCTTCGTGACGCTGCTGGAGACGTACGGTCTCCAGCTCCATCACCTCTCCCCCAACTCCTTCGCGATGGCCGCCGTCTTCGTGCACTTCTGCGAGATGTTCGTGGGGGTGCACGCTTCGGTGACGCTCTTCCGCTACTTCTCCGTGTTGCGGACGACCTGGCGCAGCTCGAAGGATCAGCTGGGGGCGTACTACTTCCAGCATCGCTGCAAGGATCCGAAGGCCTCTGGGTACCTTCTTCCTTTCGGCGCGTCGAGGTGGGGAAACTGGAGGGAGAACTGGGTGATCGTGCAGACCGACGAGCATGATCGCCTGCAGCTGCCAACTGCCGGCCCGACCACCGAGCATCGTTTCTGGGAGGAGATCCCGGAGCTGGAGCCGGAGTACGCGCCGGTCTTGGAGCGGATCCGGCTCCTGGCCAACGAGGGGCTGACGTCCCTGATGGTGCTGATAGATTTCCTGTCGCGCCGTATTGCGCTCTTGCAGCAACGCAACCGCCCGGTGTGGTACTACACCGACAAGCTTGACTGCACCAGGCTGGAGAGGGGTCTTGGCTCCGACCCATCTGATTAGGTGCTGTACGAGATGGTGGCCAAGGTGAGCAGCGACCTCGTCACCGGCAGCGACCTCACGTTCCCAGCCTCTGGCACTCCCCTCTTCTTGGAGCCGCAGAGGAGGGCAGAGTTGCTGCAGAAGATGTCGAACCTTAACGACATCGGGATTGCCGTTCGTCAGGTTGGGGATGCCCTCCGGGGGATCTCGATTCCCGGGATCGAGTGCTCCGGGGCGGAGCGCGAGGCGTCTAAAGCTGCCCAACCCGCACCGAGGGTCGACGGAGCTTAGACCGTCGACAAGGGGAAGGGAAAGGAGCCGGCCCCCGGGCAGTCAGAGAAGAAACGTGCCCGGTCTCCTCCGAGGGCGTCGTTTGCGCCGAGCCAGGGGGACGGGGTACCCCTGCGCCCATCTCCCGGAGGCGCTGGTTCGTCGGGTGGCGACCCAAAGAGACCTCGGGTCTCCAGCTCCGGCGGGTCTCTTCTCGGACATCGGCGGTCCGAGGAGCCCCAGGCGTCCCGCTTCCCTTCTTCAGCCGGAGGAGCTTCAAGGAGGGACGCCGGTGGGGCGATGCCCGGGGGTGAGCCAAGGGCTCAGGTGCCACAGCCAGAGGGTGTCCCAGCTGCAGGCTCGGCCAGCGGCGGCGTCGGAAGGGGCGGCGCTGGGACTCATCCGGGGGCGCAGGTGCCCCGGGCCTCAGGGGTTGGATCGGCGAGCAGCGCTAGGGGCGCCACTACCGGGGGCCCTACTGCTCTGCCTCCTACTCCGCCGTTCTGGGTGCCCGCGGCGCAGGCACAGGCGCCGGCGGCAGGTTCTGGCGGTTCTGCCCCGGCTCGGAGGCCGGGGCTCCAGGCCCGTTGGAGCGTTCACGTTCCCCGGTAGGTGTTGCTCTTTCCGGTTTTTAGAAGTGGCGTTCCTCCCTCCTTTCTTAACCTGAGAGCTTCTTGTGTCGGCAGGGACTCACCGGCTGCCGGGGGCGAATCTGTTCCCCGGCCATTTCCGGCCAGCGGAGGTTCTGCTCCGGAGCGTCCGGGAGCTGCGGAGGCTCCGACGGCCCCCAAGTCGGCGGGGGCTTCTTCTGTGCCGGCGGGACCATCCCCCGTGGTGGCAGCGGCAGCACCCGCTCATCCTCCTTCGCCAACTCAGAAGTCCGGTGCCGAGGCTGGAAAGGCAGCTGTGGGTGCAGCTGCTGGCCCCCTGGCTTCCCCAAATCGGTGCCTCACCTCAGTTGCCGAGGGACCGGTACCTCCACCCGTCGTAGCTCCTACGGGGGAGGTTAGGGGCACGGCTCCTGCTTTCGCCACCCCGCTGCCCCTAGCAGATGCCTTGGGGCTTGCCCAGGCTGGCGTCCGGCAGGTCCAGGCTGCCTTTGAGCGGGAGCGGGAGGTGCTGGCTGGAGAGAGAGGGAGCACCTCCTTAGCTGGGAGCATCTCCTGAAGCAGCGGACCCAGGAGGCTAAGGCAGGGCTCGACTCGAGGCTGTCGAGGCTTGATGCCATGGAGGCGCTGCTGGATGCTCAGAAGAGGGCCGTCGACTGCCTGGGCTCGGAGACCCGGCGGCTTTGTCAGGAGGCCCGCGAAGCTCGCGCAAGGGCTGAAGCGCGTTCCACTGCCGTGGAGGAGCTGCGGCTGCAGGTAGCTCGCCGCAAGTGCGCCGTCGCGGTTTGGGAGCGTGCCATGGCGGCCGAGGAGAAGAAGGTCGCCGCACGGCTGGAGGCCAGCGAGGGCAAGCTGAGGGCTCGAGCCGAGGAACTGGGGCTCCGCGAGTCGTCTGTTGCCGCGAGGGAGGAGCAAACCTCCCGGGAGCGCCAGGTGGCGCTGTATCGCGAGCAGGCGACCCACCAAGAGGTGGAGAAGCTCCAGGCTTCACGGTCTGTTGAGGCCCGAGCGGTCTGGAGCTTTGTTGCTGAGGCGGGGTCTGCCCTGGTTCCCCTCGGTTTCAGCCCGGTGCGGACGGAGGCTCCAGTGCAGGAGGTGTCCGAAGCAATCCCGGCGCTTTAGTCCATCGGAGCCAAGCTGGGCAGCCTCGAAGCGGTGATCGCCGACGAGCTTGAGGCAGAGGGGCGAGGCCTGGCGAAGGAGGTCGCCACGCACGTGCTGGCGTGCTTCCGGAGTCAAGACCCTTCCTTCTCTCTAGAGCCGGTGAGACTAGGCCCCGTCATCGAGCGGGAGGAAGCCACCAGGGCCAAGGTCAGGGACATGGCCGCCCTCGTGGCCTCTAGGTTCCAGCGGGAATCCGGGGACTCTTAGGCAGTCGCCCCTGTGGCCTCCTGGCCCTGTATCTCTTCTTTTTTGCTTTTGTTGAGTCTGTAATCCAGCTCATGGAGCTTTGAATGAATGAACATGCTCTTTTTGTTTTTTGCGTTTATGCTTATCTTCTTCTTGGCTTGGCCTGGCCGAGTCCTTAGCTCCGCAAGGACCTCGGAGATCTTCACCAATCTTGAAGTCTTGCACAAACACCTTCCTTGGGTCTTTGTGTTAAGGGCCCAAGGGGTCTCCGGAGCTCGCCCCGTGAGAACGGGGAGGTCCAGATCTGCCGGCCACGTGGCGGGCCCGGAGCTCTCCTCTGAGGAGAGGGAGGTCCAGCCCCGCTGGACACGTGGAGCCTTCGGAGCTCTCCCCGCGGAGGGGGGGAGGTCCGGCTCAGCCGGCCACGTGGCGGGCCCAGAGCTGTCCTCTGAGGAGAGGGGAGCCCCGGCTCCGCCGGACACGTGGGGCCTTCGGAGCCCGCCCCTACGGAGGGGGCGAGGTCCGGATCCTGTGATCTTGTGTTGGAGCTCTGGTCCTTCCTTGCGCGGTCCCCGTAGTGGCCCCCTAGTCGGTGTGGCCAATGGATTGGGCAACCTACCATACTCCTGCAGGGGAGCTAAGGCTGGGAGGTCCTGCACACAAGTAAGGGAACTGTAATTCTCCTTGGGGCTCTCTCTTCCCTATCTCATAGTCTTATTTGGCTTACGATCCTGATCCGGTATACGGTGCTTGGGCAATTCAGTGCGCCCGACGCTGGTGGTCCGGCTCCCTCCGAGGTCAGGGTACGACCGCCCGGCCCTTAGTACTGGGCCAACTGGCATCGCAACACCTGACTGGGGGAGGCCCGAGAGGCCCCCTGGCCATTGGCAGGTACCTCAAGCGCGACCGTCTTTGGTAGGATAGTAAATGCCGACTAGGGATGAGAATGGGAAGAGAGAGCTGGGTGTATGGTGATCATACACAGAAAGTGCGGTC